>CAEFZP010002882.1:0-12500 GCA_903064625.1 Mallotus villosus
GAGTGTGTGTGTGTATATTCGTCAGAACGTCGCCAGCGGTACCCAGTGACTGCCATCAAAACGTAATGAAACACCACTGAAGATTTCTGTCAAATCGGAATTATGCCGTAATTACTCGTACGGTCATAAATATTGAGATGGGGTTGGTCTAATTCATATGCCCACACTATACACACACACACTACACACGCATACACACACACACACACACAGAATGGAGTAGATCAATAATACATACAACAAACACAAAACATAATTACATATTCTGATTAAAAATCCTGAAATAGACCTTTGGTGGACGGAGTATAAAGCCCGTCCGTCAGCTTCTAATATCATTCACTCAATTCTCAGATTCAAACCAAGACATTGGAGTGTGTGCTAGAAAAGACCCGACGATTCAACCAGAGTCTCAAAACACTTCCTGTTCTTTGTTTTATTTTATTCTGAATTCACCCAATCTTCAATCAGGGGAATTCTATGTAGTTTCTTTCAAACCCTGCTCCAAAAGAGATTTAAATCTAACCCTTACAGAACCCAAGACCTACTTTACTATACGCTACAGCACTGATCTCAACATTACAGGATCAAATAGCCAAGGGGTACTTTCCTTAAACATTGTAAATTGGAACCAGGATGATACCATATAAACACACACTTAACCACATACTTCACAACCATTAAGGAGAGAGAAGTGTGAGAGATTTCTCTTCACACATCCAGCGCCAGTCCGACCCCGAGCCTGGTGCCTGACACCAGAGTTTCTCCTCCTAATGGTTCCTGTGCTGAGGACAGGGGACTCTGGTTACTAATGTTCCTGCTGGACTCAGTCCAGAGGGAGAGTGAGGGGAAACGAGGACAGAGGCAGATCTAAGAGGACACTCTAACGCTGCATGCCCCGGGCCATTAGGCCAGGAGAGGAGACAATGTCATTTTCTCAATCAAAAACCGGGATCATCTTCACGTCATCAACTCGCAGATACTCGTCATCTCTAATTTCTCTTTCTCGTAGTGTGTTATAGAGTCTCTCTGTGACGTGATATTTCTATTTCATAGCTATCTCTCTTTCTCTCTTTTGCATGCGTCTATTTCTCTCTCTTTACTTCTCTTCTCACTCCCTCTATCTCTCTTTCTCTCTCTCTCCTCTCTCTCTCTCTCTCTCTCTGCCCTTGTTCTCTACGTATCTTGATCTCTATAGATCTTCCCTCTTGTTAGCCTTAATAAGGCTCGTTGCTGTCTGGCATCCAATGTGTTTGTTGGGCGGACGCCTCTGAGGAAGGAGGAGGAAGACAGAAGGAGGGAGGGGAGGAGGCAGGAGGGAGAGGAGGAGAGGAGGAGGGAGGAGGAGAGAGGAGGAGAGGGTGTGTGAGGAGGAGAGCAGGGGATGAGGCAGAGCAGGGGGGAGGAGGAGAGGAGGAGAGCAGGGGGTGAGGAGGGGAGGAGGTGAGGATGAGAGGAGGATGAGGAGGGCAGAGGGTGTGAAGAGAGAGGAGGAGGAGAGGAGAGGGTGAAGAGAGAGGAGGAGGAGAGAGGGGAGGAGGATCGAGGAGGGGAGGAGGATGGAGGAGGGGGAGGAGGAGCTAGAGGGTGGAAGAGAGAGGAGTGAGGAGAGCAGGGGAGGAGGAGAGGAGGGGGAGGAGCGAGAGGAGGGGAGGAGGAGCGGGCAGAGGGTGAAGAGAGAGGAGGAGGAGAGCAGGGGGAGGAGAGAGGAGGGGAGGAGGAGAGGAGGGGAGGAGGAGGGGGGGGCGAGAGGGTGAGAGAGAGGAGGAGGAGAGCAGGGGTGAGGAGGGAAGAGGAGAGGAGGGGAGGAGGAGAGGAGGGGAGGAGGAGGGCCGCAGAGGGTGAAGAAGGAGAGGAGGAGGAGAGCAGGGGTTGAGGAGGGAGGAGGAGAGCAGGGGGTGAGGAGGGGAGGAGGAGAGGAGGGGTGAGGAGGGGAGGAGGAGAGCAGAGGGTGAGAGAGAGGAGGAGGGAGAGCAGGGGGGTTGGGAGGGGAGGAGGAGAGCAGGGGGTGAGGAGGGGAGGACGAGAGGGGGCACTCTGTCTCGGATGTGATGAGATAGAATGCCCCCCAGAGTGAATATAACACGTGAAGTCCTGCCAATATTTACCACTGGGCTCTGCCTGGATGGAGCTCGCTAGTCATCACCATGTTGTTGAGGAGGCCAGGGACGGACAGGAGCGAATGCGTTCAAACGCTCCGACAGGCACCCGCCTCATCCGAAGTGGGCCATCACAGAGGGAAAACAACACCCTCATAATTACACGTATACCATGATTGTTTAGCACAAGGTCAGGCCGTTGCACTGACAACAGCAATAAGGTTAACTATGATCAAGTGTACTTAAGGTTGGCACGGTGGAGGCGTTGAGGATAATGGACGCCAGGGCGGAGAGGGTGGTGGTGGTGTCCAAGAGCTGCTTTGAAGCGGCCCTGAGACGCGTGTCGGAGACCAAGCTGATGTCAGTGAGACACGGCAGGGTTTAACCAACTACAACCAGAGTTCATCAGGTGTGGCCTGTAGACTCACCACTGGGTTGAAAAACATCCCGAAATGCACACGATAGTACGACTATCTACCCCATTGTTATGTTGTAAACTTGAGGGTTGGGCTGGTTTAGGTGCAGTTCTCTGGGCATATGTGAAGCCCCTCTGTGACACTGCTCGTTCGTTAACAGAGAAATACAAAATACAAATCGGATTGGATTGCGGTTGCATTGGAACACCATCTTCAGTTGTTATTGGTTTGAGAGGGTGTGTGAAGAAAGGAGCGTGTTTTAATACTGTTTGTTCCGTTCGTCCCGGCAGCGGTCAGACCAGAGTGCACTAACGGGGGGTGGTCTGGTACCAGACACCTCCAAACCCCCCCGGCGCCAAAACAAGCTCCCGTGTCCTGTCAGCCCGCGGTCATTAGCGGGAGCAGGGCGCTGGTGACGAGCGAGGACAGGCTAGTGACGGAGAGAGCCACGGCCTGGAGACCGGAGGGACACTGAGGGAGAGACTACACATGTTTTCCCTCGTTCAAGCACGGCCTCGGTTGGGAGTGAGAGGCTGGGAGAGAGGCTGGGGTGGGGGCTATCGAAGGTTTGGCTGTAAACAATGAATGCAAGTGTTGCACATTTCCCACATCGGGTTTAAACGTACAGTTTCACACTCCTTAAAAAGCGATCCGGGGGGTTGCGTTCGACGGGCATGTCAGGATAGGTCGGGGGGGGGCAATCCTACGCATTTCCCGGGGAAACGGTTGTCAGGGAGATGACAGTTGAGGCTGGCCTGATTCCAGGCGACGGTTAGACAGACTCGGCGAGTGCGACCGCTCTGAGTCGGGTTGTGAAGGCCACCCTGCCCTGGGGTCTGTAAAGGCCACCTGCCCTGGGGTCTGTGAAGGCCACCTGCCCTGGGGTCTGTGAAGGCACCCTGGCCGTGGTGTGAAGGCCACCCTGGGTCTGTGTGAAGGGCCATTCCCTGGCCGTGGTGAAGGCCCCTGGGGTCGGTGAAAGCCACCATGGCGGGAGGAGCTGTTGTGGTCAAACGTCACTGACCCAAACACTCACGCTCTCTACGAGCAGAACGAGTGAGAGAGAGAGAGAGAGGAGCGAGTGGAGGCTCGAGCAGAGACGAGAGAGAGCGACGTGATGAGAGAGAGAGGAGCAGAGAGGGTGAGACGGGACGAGATTGACGAGAGAGAGAGGAGAGAGTTGAGAGAGAGAGCAAGAGTCAGAGAGAGACCGAGAGAGACCGAGAGCAGAGATGAGAGAGAGATGATGACAGCCGAGAGAGAGCGAGAGAGAGATGAGAGAGAGAGAATGGGAGAGAGGAGAGAGAGAGAGAGAGAGAGCGAGAGAGAGAGAGAGAGACGTAACCCCCTGACCTCCCGGGTCGGCCCGGCTCTGACGTCGGTTGCCATGGCACAGCGAGGTCAGCCATGCAGACCGAGCGGGCCGCACCAGTCAGAGGCAGACAGGTCAGCATGTGACCCGGTCAGAAGGTGATGAAAGGTCACTGGCCGCAGCTCTGGGGGTGAGAGACTTCTTCCTGGATCTCTTTCACAGACACAGAGGAGCTCTGTGGCGTTTCCTCCACCTTGTCCATCACGCCCCTTTCACTTTCCTAGAAGGTTCTAGAAGTGTCTACCCACAGATCTAGCCCACGGCGCAGAGAGGCCGAAAGGGATACGAGAAAGCATCTGGAATGTTGATGATGAGGATGGTCGTGTACTGTCTGACTCGCAGACACACACACACACACGTACACACACACGCACACACAATCGCACACACACACACACGCACACACACTCTGGGGTCAGACAGGGTGCAAGTGTTGTTCGCTCGTCCTCCTGCTCTTCCTGGCTCACCATCGTCTTCACACCCTCGTCTTCATCCGTCATCGGGGTGACACGGCTGCCAAGCCCACCGGACAGGACCGGGTAACGGAACATTCACTAACTGACGGCTTTCATCCATAATAACGTCAGTTGTATTGTAATAGCATCTTGATATGTCGTTTTTTTTTGTTTGTTTCCTCAACATAAATGTTGATTTCAAATGTGAAATATTATCTTAAAAATGTATTGTGTCAACGCAAAATTAAATAGTCTGATTTTAAAAGAATTAGCTGGAGACTGTTTCATTACAAAGATAGTCTTTACTATGAAGTCTAGTCAATTCTTAGCTTTATTGGTTTGGTGATATCCTTATGTTTTTATTCTTAATAATTTGAGGGACTTCATAAGCTGGTAAATAATATATGTTTTCCATAATCATTTAATCTTAAAGGGTTAGAATTTATTTGCTTTCATGTCATATTTAACAGTGCATTTATTTGAACTATTTCACATTCTAAATATTCTTTTTTAAATGCCAAACTGCATTTTCTGTCAATAACACATATTACTACGTTTTATGTAGAATATTCCAAAGTAATAAAATCTAAATGTACAATACGTTTATTTCTCATTGACAGAAAATGATCTAAAATAATTTACTATATGATTCAATTCTCTAATGTAAAAGCATTTGTTAGCTTCAAACCTGAAGATTTTAATAATCAGTAAACAATAAAACAAAGCAGCATAAAAAAGCAATAGACATTTCAATGTTTTTTACAGACATTATAATTGTGTTTGTCATGTCAATGGATTAGTGTCGATGTATTCCACAAGATGAATGCATTTATATTTATTACATTTATACTTCACGTGTATTTTTATTCTGTACATTTAAATGTGTATTTTCTCTTTCTTTTATTGCAATTTTACAGGCTATTTATTGTTTCATTATCTTTAACATTGTCTTTCTACAATGGAAATATTCTCAAATCACAAAGTCTTTACAAAGTCTGATAAAACAAAAAAATATGTTTATTGTCTCTAATTGTAAAGTCTTCTGAACGTGGCATCATACAAAACATGCAGAGCAAAGCTTGAGAGCTAAACTACCTCACCAGAATCTCTCAACTTGTCAAGACGCTGTAGTCTGTGACAAACTCGGACTAATTCACACAAACTTGCAGTACATTATACATCATTATATGTATAACGGATTAACAGTCCATCGTTATTAAACACTCGTTCTCAAATAAGGGAGGGTCTTCGTTTGTCCATCCCTTCCAGATCAGAGAGGGTGATGCTCAGATCAGAGAGGGCTCTCCGAACAGGACTGATCCCAGATCAGAGAGGGCTCTCCGAACAGGACTGCCATCCTCAGATCTCTGGGGCCAACAACAACATCTGAGGCAGAGGCCCTTCAGCGCGTCCTCCTCTCGTCCCTCACTTTCCTGTCCTGTCTCTCTTTCATCCCTCGTTTCCCCCTCTCGCTCCTTCTCCCTCTTCTCTCACTATCCCTCGGCCCAGCTCCAGGGAGGGAGGGAGGGTGCAGTGTGACGCTGTGACCACCAGAGGAGAGCAGGCAGGGATGACCACCCTCCGCCGGCCGGCCACGCCTCGCCTCGCCTGCTGCCTCAGATAGCACAACAGGGTCAGAGGCTCGCTCTACCTCCAGACCTTCCAGGATCCTGCCCCGGCAGCACGAGCAGGGAAACCCCCTTCCTCTCATCACCAATTAAATTCCTCTCTTCTTTCTCTTCTCCTCTCCTCTCCTCTCCTCACCTCACCTCTCGCCTCCTCACCTCACATCTCGCTTCCACTCCTCTCGCCTCCTCTTCCTCCCACTCGCTCTCTCCTCTCCATCTCCTCTCCTCTTCCTCTCCTCTCGCCTCCTCTCCTCTCCTCACCTCTCCTCCCCCATCCCATTCTAGGCTAAACAAACACACCATTGTTTTCTCCACGAGACAGATTGTAAACTTGACCCCCTGGGAACTCCAGACCGGAGGAATGATGACACTCCTCCACCATCTCCTCCATCGCGACGAACCTTCCTCGCCCCCGCACACACCTCAACCCCACTTAGATACCTTCCACCCGACCCTCCCTCCCAACCCCCAGCGCACTCTCAACCCTCCTCCTCTTCTCCGACTGCCCTCATCCCTCTCCGACGACGAGCCTCGCCCATGTCCTCATCTGAGAGGAGGACAGGGCAGAGGAAGGGGGAAGGAGGGGGGGCTGTTGTCATCTAGACAAGGTTTCTGGGAGAGGGGAGACGGGTGGAAGGGGGTGGGAGTGGGGGTAAAGTGGTGTGCACGGTCAGGTCAGGAGAGACATTTTGGGGTGAATCTGAGTTCACATTAGCATACGGGCCAGGAGGGGGCCGAGGGGTGAGCGAGGAGGGGTACGCGAGAGGGTTGCCACAATGGCGGCTCCCATCTGTTCCTGTCGGCGGTTACAAATCTGGTGTCACCCACCTCAGTGGAGCCGACACGAAGCTCCATTAGGGGGATAAAGCATGAGGGGCCCCGCGCTGCACCCAGGATGGGAGGACGAGGCCCGGGCCTCAGCACGCAGCACGCAGCGGGCTCACACACACACACACACACACACATACACATATACACACACACATATACACACACACACACACACACACACACCACACACACACACACATATACACACACATATACACACACACACAGACACATATACACACCACATACACACACACACATACACACACACACACACACACCACACATACACACACACACACACACACACACATACACACACACACACAACACACTACACATATACACACACACACACACACATATACACACACACCATACACCACACACGCGCACTACACACGTACACATACAGTATTCACACTTCATACACAAACAAACAAACATTTTACAGATATACACACGCATACAAATGAATACATACACACATATGTATGCACACACAAACACACATACATATGCATGCACACACACACACACACACACACACACACATGACCCCCTCTTGTCTGTTATCAGGTATTAACTGGAGGAAATTGACTGTATGTGTGTGTGTGTGTGTGTGTGGTGGTGTGTGTGTGTCCCCGGTGGTTACACTTGAACAGGGGCTGAACCCGTGAACTATATTTACCCTCTCAGGATGACTTTGTCCTTCCTCTGTTGTTGATCAGCTGTTTTCCACGCAGTCCTTCTCTTCCTCTCCTCTTCCTGGTCGTGACCCTTCCTTCGTTTCCCTCCTTTCAGCCCCCTGTGCGCGGAGGACAAAGGGGGTCTTCACGGGACCACAACAGAAGGATGCTCATCTGACGTGACCTCCACCTTTCTGTGGTGCTGTGGTACTAGATTAGACAAAGTCAATATGAGAAGGATAGTTTATGGGGACACGGTTTGGTTTTTGATACCAGCACATTAGGAGTTTCCCATTGGCTGTCCCTGAAAGAGGGCTTTAGTCTCTGGCCAGGGCGTTAGTGGAAATGTGAATGTGTACTTAATTGGACTTGCCTGGTAAAATATATTTATATATTTACGGCTTCACAAACACACATTGTAGGACATCGTACTGGAGTATCTACTGAGATCTAACTGTGATCTGATATCCCCAAAATTCGAATCCTTTTATACGTCAATATTTAATTTGAGTTTTTTTACTCTCACCACCTTCAAAAAAAAACGAAACACTTTCCGCTCATATTTTTGTGACAGAAAGACACATATGAAATAAGTCCCCAGGCGATCTGAACACGTAACCGCCCCTCCAGAGGTGTGTTCTGAGGGCCCTTAACCTGCGCTCTCGCACTAGCGCTCAAACTGCCGCACTGCGGCACACACCACCGCGAGCAGCTCAGCACACCACGCCAGAACAACCTGGAGCCAAACATGTCCACGTCCTCGTCTCATCCTGCGTGTGTGAGCGCTACCCCGTGGAACCGGGCCAGCCTCTCCCCCTCTGGCCTCTCCCACCCCAGCCTCTTCTCCCACCCCGGCCTCTTCTCCCACCCCGGCCTCTGGTTACCATCCGGTGAACACGGCATGAACCCGTGAACTGAACTTGAACCGTGGCAGCCGTCGCTGGTATTGTGAGTGGTTGGGACGTGCGTGTCGAGGTCGTCCCTTTATCTTCGTCTCGCCCCCCGACCCCCCCCTGCCACACACACAGGGACCCCCCCGACCCTGCACACACAGGAGCCCCGACCCCTCGCCACACGACGGGTTCCTCTCTAAAGGTCCTGAGAGCCACAGCACAAGCAGAGGACTCGAGTGACTTTGTTAACCTTGCAGCCTGTTTCCATTTTGGAATGACGAGAGAGAAATGCCTTTTTTTTGCGTAAATGTGTCTGTGTGTATACATGTGTGTGTGTGTGTGTGTGTGTGTGGGTGAGAACGCGTGTGAACTAAAGAAGTGGAACGTGCAGTGCTTCACCTCACGCTGCCAGAAGTCATGTGGGGTTTCGAGGTTCTAGCATAAAGTGATGGTTCTACATGTTCTAGGTTCTAACCCCTGCCACGGGCCATGTCCCTGTGTCCCCTCTGACTTCTGCAGAGGAACACCTTCATTTAGGCTCAATAAGAACGGATCATTCATGGGTGGAGGTGAACGCTGGACGAACTCTGAACTCTACTTGCCCTCTCTCAGGGGAGGGGAGGTGGGGGGGGAGAGGGGAGAGGGGGGAGAGGGGGGTATCCAAACGACTCCATCACTGCTGCGCATCTTTTACATGAGTCGGGTGTTATGTGCTTGGCGGGACCGAGACAAGGACGAGATGAGAGAAGAAGAGAGAGAGAAGAGAGAGAGAGAGAGAGCGTTCGGCCGTGAGGTGGCAGTGTTTCGATGGTTTGGGGCGAAGCTGAGCGGCCCTGCGTCATAGCCGAGTCGGGTGGGGGGGGGAGAGGGGGTGAGGGGGAGAGGCGGTGGAGAAGGGGGACAAACAACCAGCCTGAGAGGAGAGAGGGACGCGATTGGCCGTCCCCACCTGCGTCACGTGTGCCTGTTTCGGCGAGGGGCGGAGCGACGCGCGATGCGCCCTTGGCAACCACAAAAACACCTAATCCCACTGCGCCTGCCCCTCCCTTGAGCTAACACACACACACACACACACAAACATGTACACACTCACGTATGCAAACGCAAGGTAGAGACAAACAGTGGTGCACAAGGTGTCTTTGTAAAAGGAGAGGTTGGCCAGCCCTGATCAAATACTCCCAGAGTGCAGGAGTGCTGTGAGTGTGTATTTGGTGTGTGTATGAGTGTGTGTTTTGGTGTGTGCGTGTGTGTGAGTGTGTGTTTTGGTGTGTGTGTGAGTGTATGTGTTTTGTGTTGTATGTGTGTGTTTGTGGTTGTGTTGTTGTGTGTGTGTGTGTGTTGTGTGTTTTGTGTGTGAGTGTGTGTGATCGAGGGGCTTTGTGCTCTGACATATTTCTTGCCTTTGACAGAGCGGGGGTGTGACCGGGGGCCATCTGTGAGGGAGGCACATGACCCAGCTCAGCGCCCGGCCCCACACGTCCCCCGCCACCACAAGCACATCTCAGCGGTGCGCAACAACATGCTCGACATGTACCGTCATCTCCGACGTGGAGAGGAGCTCATTGGTGAATCAGACGGATGAGCGTGGGCACGGAGGAAGGAGGAGGTGGAGCTCATCCAGGGAGGCTGACTTCATCCAAGGGAGGCTGACTTCATCCAGGGAGGCTGACTTCATCCAGGGAGGCTGACTTCATCCAGGAGGCTGACTTCATCGGCCCTGCAGGGTGAAGAACTGATCACTGGAGAAACAAGATCACAGCAGGTTGTGACCTAAGGCCATCCTGTGGCCCCGTCCCCAGAGGGGCAGCGAGGGCCTTGGTCGTGGCATCATCCATCAGGGTGTCTGTACGCTGGAGAAGGTGGTGTTGGGTAGCCTGGCCCTGACACCGTGGATACACTCAACCAAACACGCGCGCACGCGGGCACACACACGCACTTACACACACTTGCGTGAAAAGTCAAGGCTGCAGAGACTCGGCACACACACACACACACACGCACCCTCAAACACCACACAAACACTTCCTCACGCACACACCACAGATACACACACCACACACACACAGACACAGACGCACATCACAGACACACACCACACACACACACACACACCTGCCCTTGTAGTTAGGTTGTTGTTAGAGAGTGGTGTCATCACAAGGCTAATTTATGACTGGAGGAACCCACCCTTCAGCCCCCCTCAACAAGGACATCTGCCTCCAATGTGTGTGTGTGTGTGTGTGTGTGTGTGTGTGTGTAACGTAATTACATCAGTTGCAAACCCAGGGATACTAACTTTGGTTGCTGTATCATTGGGCGCGTACACTCTCACTTGTCACACAAAGTGAGCAAAGCTGCTCACCATGACTGAGGCCTGTCCCAGTGTGAGGCTGAGAGAGTGTGAGGTGGAGTGTGTGTGTGAGGCAGAGTGTGTGTGAGGCTGAGAGAGTGTGAGGTGGAGAGTGTGTGAGGCTGAGAGAGTGTGAGGTGGAGAGTGTGTGAGGTGGAGAGTGTGTGTGAGGTGGAGAGAGTGTGAGGCGGAGTAAGTGTAAGTGAGTTGGAGTGAGGTGTGAGGCAGAGTGTGTGTGAGGTAGAGAGTGTGTGTGAGGTGGCGTGTGTGAGGTGGACCTAGAGTGTGTTGGGCAGAGGCCAGCGGGTCAGGTATCAGGATGACATGTGTGATGAGCGTGGCCTTTCCTCACTCCTCCACGTAACATGCTGACTGTGGCAGGAGAGAGGGCAGCCAGGGCGAGGGCGGACGCCCCTGGAGGGGCCGCCAGGTTGGAAACACTCATCTTGTCTTTCCTCCCTCTGAGTGCCTCTTCAGCCCGCGGCCATTCATCACACACACACCCCCGCACACACAGACACGCACCACAGACAGGCACGCACTCACACACACACATCCCCACACACACACCCCCGCACACACAGACACGCACCACAGACAGGCACGCACTGACACACACACATCCCCACACACACACACCCCCGCACACACAGACACGCACGCACTCACAGACACACGTACACACACGTACGTACATACATAAACATGCACACACAAACAGACCCACAGACACACACACGTATGCACAGACACACACACGTATGCACACACACACACACATCCATCACAGGGAGGCGGCCAGTGGGAGTGTGGGCCCGGTCTCTCCCGTCTGCTGTAGCATTAGCGTCAGTGAGATGTTTGGATTAGCATTAGAGCTAACAGCCTGGCCGGGCGTGATAAAAGACGTCCAGAGACCAGCCCTGCTCTGTCGACGGGTCGGGCGGCCATCTTGGACGAGCGCCGCGGGACTTGTGAGACCGCGGGGGGAGGAAGTGACACGGGCGGCGCCTCAGAGGACGAGAGGGAAAGAGGGATGAGGTGGAGGAAGGAGAGATTCTCCGTAAGTAGGATGGCCGTAAAGCTGGCGCAATCTGGAGTGACTGATGTCTCCCTGGCCTCCGCTGACTGTAATATCTGACTGTTCCTTCTCCGCCTCCCTGCCCGCTCTCTCTCCACGAGGTGCTCCTCGGAAACTAAGCTTGAGTTTCGTGCGTTGAATGATTTCAAATGAATCCCAAAATGTCAGTCACTGACCTTTCAGAGGAGGAAGTGCGATCAGAGGAGGAAGTGTGATCCACAGGAAGTGCGATCCACAGTGTATTGGAACGGCACAACGTCCAGTCTCCTCGACCAGGAGCCAAACAGAGGCTGGGAAAAGGTTTGGCAAGGGCCCAGAAACCATCCGTAACCATGACATCAAGACTTTTAGTTCTTCACACAGTGTTCCTGACTGACAGTTGCCACGCTGTGGTAGGTGTTAAACTCCACCAGGGACCTCGAGAGACTCGTACAGTACAGCACTTCTGCACTGCATCCATCACATTAGGCTTTAATGCAAATTGATGTGAGTAATCGTAAATGAAGCACGTCAGGGTACACATCCTCCCAAAAGTGCAGAGAGCAGAATTAGTCTTGAGTGTCTGTGGTGTGTGTGGTGTGTGTGTGTGTGTGTGTGTGTGTGTGTGTGTGTGTGTGAGTTGTGTGTGTGTGTGTGTGTGTGGGTGTGTGTGTGGTGTGTGTGTGTGTGTGTGTGTGTGTGTGTGTGTGTGTGTG
>CAEFZP010002883.1:0-270778 GCA_903064625.1 Mallotus villosus
CAAATTAAATCTGCTGTTTCCATGGCAGCACTGCCTTTCAAATCCCTTTCAAAGAGACATTTTATGAATCCAGTTCATAACATTTCTAAGGCAATTGAGAATAACTTGATGCACCTGTGGTGTGGTGTGGTGCTGACCACTCTAGCCGTGGTGCTGACCACTCAGATGAATACAGTTTCTTAAATAGTCTCTCTGTACTAAAATATAACACTAACCCTGATCAGTGCCCAGGACCTGCTCCTCCTCACTGAGGCGCCACCAAGTCTTCGCCACTAGTCTTCGTCACCAGTCTTTTCTCTCTCTCTAAGACAGGGCTCCGAACATCTCAGCCTGCTGGTTACTGACAGGGAGTGTTGGCTACTATGGGGGGATGAGGAAAGATGGAGGGATAGGAGAGCGCAAGAGAGAGAAAGCAAAAAGCAAAATTGTCTGGTATAAAGGCCTTTTCGTTTTTCCCTTCTTAAGTCTCTTTCTCTCGTTTGCTCCCAATCTCCACTTTGGCCCTCTCTCTCTCTCCTTTTACTCCGGTCACCCCCTCCCTGCCTCCCATCTTCCCTTCTCTATTTCCCTCTCCCTATCCTCCCAGATAAGGCCTGCGCTGCTCTAGGCTGCTGAGCTGTTTAATTGGAACGAGAGAGTCTCCGGGCAGTGCCACTGAGCCTTGTGCTCACTACCAAAACATCTGCAGGCGCACAGAAAAACCACATGTACATATGCACCCTACTGCACACACACACAATCTACAGCATACACACCCATCTTCTGTCACCCACAAATAAACATGACTGTCCCCACTAGCTTCGAAGTGGAGTATGGCTTTCCCCTTTTTACAACAGGACTATATTGATATTCGTCTGCAATACTTTATATTTTAACAACCAAATACCAAAATACAAAATCTAGACAAGACATAGCTGACAATAATTTCCCCCAAAATATGGGATATTTCCATCGCTTTTTATAAATGTGTTCCCTCTTTCAGACAGTCTAGGACCTAAGGATTGACTTAGGAAAATCAACTGTCCTATACAGCAAAACATTGCTACAATCACCTTGTAGATCCAATACACTGCTTTCCGGCTGGTGTTTAAGCCACGTGCGTCCTCCGACCTAGCCCTAACCTTTCTCCGTCGCACAATTGACAGGCTTCTTGTTTTTAAGAGCTTGCTCCTCTCATTGTGGTTCTTTTTTGATTCAGTGCCACAATGGTCATGACAACAGAGTCTCTACCTATTAAGGGACTCAAGACCCAACCCTTTACACTGTACTGAACACTGTAGTTCCTCCACCACTGATCTCTCCGTTTCACAATTTCATCTGTGATTTCTCAATATTTCGTAAACCTTACATTGTGTTTTGGTACATGTATGTGTGTGTGTAACAGAGAGACTGATGAACTGGGATGTGCTGTATAGTTTGTCTACTTACTGAACGTCTTTCTTATAAGCCGCTTTGGAAAAAATGTCTGCTAAATGTAGGCCTTACATTTTTTTTGCAATATGTACAGCAATAGACACTTCATCTTTTGTAAGAAGAAAATTGCTCAATTACAATTTTTGTTTGTTTGTTTGGAACCAAACATGAACAATGTTTGATTATTTAACTTAATGCATTCAATTACAACTACCAATAATTATAAACTAAAACTTAGACAAAAGTATTTTATCACCTTAATAACCCCTTCCACCCTTTGAAGCAACATGCGTTTTTAGCTGTGACCAGCGCTCTATAACTCGGTCAGTGGGTCGTAAATTGCATATGGGGTAGTAGCAACAATTGCAAATTTGTACCAATCCCCCATCCCTAACTTCTTAGCTTGAAGCAAAGGACCCGATGGATCTTGGTGGTGTTGCATTTTTGTTTTGGCACCCGGCTCATTCCTGTAATTTGGTTCTACGAGTGCACAGTGCCCCCAATGCAGTTGGTGATTAAGATGCCAGTGAAACACACAAATACAGATTACTTGAACAATAGATAGTGTACAGTGCCTGTGATCAAATTGGTTGCACACAGATTTCTGGAATTATAGATAGATAGTGCAGTGCCAGTGATGCAGCTAGTGATGACAGTTCTTTTCAGTGGCTTTGGTACTTTTTCTCAGATCACAATTGAAATTCTGTCATCAAGTACTTGTTCAACACACATCATCTGTTCTAGTCACTTATGTACGTCATAAAAGCCATTTCTCATTATATTCAACAAATTGCCAATGCTCTGGTACATTCATGCAAATGATTACGTAGCCTAAGGTTTGTTTGCTATGCTGATATTAATGTTTGTATTTCTTCCTTTGTGCTATGCAATGTTGTAAAACAGTCTTGCATTTTCTGTATCACCTTTTCATAAAGAACATTATCCCCGTCGCTATGTCCCTGACCAAGGAGGCTAAAGTGGTACGAATAGTGCCCATGTCCGTGATGAGCGCTGGTGATTATAATGTCGTAGTTGATTTTGGTGTTTTGAGTTTTGTGCACATTTGAAATGTGCAGGTAGTTTTGACAACCGTAAACACATTAATTTATGTTAAAAAAAATCACTGATCTATTCTGAAAGTATAACAATATGCCTGTTTCCGGCTCACTATATCCTTATAGTTTTGGCTTGTGAGAGATAGCTTAGTCCAGCTCAGTCAACTCAACATGGCCGAGGGTTGAGACTAAAGCGAGCAAAACCGTCAGCAAATATATATTCTTTATGTCTAAATGCTTATCCAAACAACGTCAATCGCGGCACTGCACTCCCTTGGATTATAAAAATGACACCTGCGAAATACGAATTTTGCAAAGTGCCCGGTTCTCGTTGGAAAATAAACCCATTCTAATTTGTGCATAAACAGATACACAGATTCCCAGCATTATTAGAGAGATAAACGTCAGTTTAAATATCCCAAACTTATGTTCCCTAATTATTTTATTTTCTGTTCTTGTTTCTGACCAAGTCCTAGATTTTTTTGACAATAATTTTGGCTGAAGACCAGTTAGTAACAAAAACAAAGCAAAATGGGAAAACTACCACTTAATAATTTTTGCTTGCATCAATGATGGCATACACCAATTATTAAGCCAGGAGCATGTTGAGCCACTCTAGTGCGCAAGACCGAACAAGCCGGAAGTTCAACATTGCCCTGACCATATCTAATTTTTACAAGCTTCAATAAACCACTGGACTGCCATAGAAACTGGGACGCCTTCTTTATAAAGCGGCTTGGTCTACTTAATAATAGGTCTATGATTTGTGCTTGTTCATTATTGTGTTAACATAAAAAATATGACCTGTATGCCTTGAAAAATAAAGTGTTAAATTCAAAGAAAGGTGTGAAATTCAAAATAAAGTGGTAGAACGTCAAATTTTACAATAAATACATCTTTATTCGAAATAAGCAAATAAAAACTATCAATAATGATTTTTTTTTAAAAGACAAAAACATTTAGTTGCAATACATTTTTTCAGAAATATAGCCAGCTCTAGGTACATGTTACTGTGAAAAGCTTAACTATTTAAATGCAAGAAAATTGAGAACAGGCATAGAATAGATTGGTAAAAGGCAGTGGAGTGAGATAGAAAGGGGTAAGAGAATGGATTTTGAAACAAGAAACATAGTATGGTTAATGTCAGAGAGAGAGATGGATGAGGATAAGAGAAGAGTTTAGACCATAGATGGGAAGAAAGGTTGGCAATATGTTTACATGTACATTACTTTCTCTTGACAAGCTGTTATTGACACTTTAAATATTTTGCGTAACTCTTAATGCACAAGTCATTGTCTCTTTTTCTCTCATACTAGTTTAAAAAAATGTATACCCACAACTTCCCATTCGCTTCCCATCTTGCTCTTTTCACACTGTCGGCCATTTTCTTGTCTTTATCCATGAATTGCTGATGTCTTGATGAGGCTCTCTCACGGTGGGAGGTCTGTCTCTCTGTGTCCTCACTCATCAACTTCTCCCTCTCGTGTGTGTGCGTGTCTGCCTAAGTGTCCATCTGTGTGTGTGTGATCGAAAGCCTACGTATGTGTCCTTGGAGGCCGGCTGGCTGGAGCATTTAACAGTGCATTGATCACCACTGATATAGCCTCTCCCATATTGGATCCCTTGGTGAAGTGGTTTCCAAATTCAGCCATGAAACTTCGATTGATTGGTTGACGGCGAGAGGCGAGGTCACCCAACCCTGCTGCGACTTGTTACTGCAGAACTAAGTGATAGGCTGGATGTGGATTAGCCCCAAGTGGGGATGGAGGGAGAGAGAGAAAGAGAGAGGGATAGGTTTGAGGTAATGAGAACATAACAAAGCGTTCAGTCGGTGTACGCTGCGGTATTGATGAGCTTGAGGGATCTGATCCAGGTTTTGCATGCCTATTTCTTGCTCTTCCTCTTGGACACACTGATATACACATGATTGCCTTGATGCGTGCACATGCACACATAATTTTGGTCTTTCTCTCAGACAACGTTATCTATCCCTCAACTGGAAATCCCTGATAGTAAAGCTGTGTTCTAACACGGAGCACAATCCTTGATCCGAACTATTAGCATCTCCTCATCAGAGCAAAATGGTGCTAGTGCAGCCATTATGGGCTTACTGTAGAGCCAGCACGTCTGATCAAAGGCACCGTAGCCTAATCCAACAAGAGCTGCCAAGAGTCAAAAGGCCTCAATCAGGCTGTGTTTTAACGTATGCCTGAGACACGGAACCATTGACCCGGTGGTGCTGGTGGTGCCAACTGTTTCAATTGAGGGCACAGGCTCATTATTTTTTGGTCGCAACCATTTTTCCCTGCTGTGGAAGGTGTTATATATGTCGATGGACCCTGCTTCACAAATAATAGTGTGTTGAGTGTTATATTGGCAGCCAGACATTGAAACCTATGCAGGTGTGCTAACGTATTTTATTTGCAAAAGGTTTAGGGACCAACTTCAGTAGACAGATCGTGTTTGGGGCTAGAAGGGGTTAGAAGACTTTACTAGGCAATTGTGAATTTCTGTTCAATTGCACATAGCTGTTTAATAAAATCCTGAAAACCTAAACACACTATTTTTACCCAAAGTTAAAACATCTTGAACAATGAATGTTACTTCTTTGCCCAAGGCGGAAAGAGTTGTAAATACAAATGTTTCGATTTCAGTCTGGAAACATTCATACGTAGTGCTTGTTTTTTTTTCTTTGCGCTCCACTTCCTCCTCCTCTCATCTCTCTCCCCCCACCCCCTCCGTCTCTCCAACCTGAGGAACATTAGATGTGCCCGGCATGGGCCTGGTTAATTAGTGAACAGCGGCTTATGCAGCTTCGGCAAACTCACTCGGACGGATGAGTCCAAGCCATGCCTCTCAGGAGTCTAGATTTATAGTTAGTGTGTCTGTGATCGTGTTTATGTGTTTTCAGCAGAGCATGAGAGCAAAAAACATTGATAGAAACCACCACCTATTGTAATAGTTTTAACAAGGACTGACACACCCACACACGCAACACAATTTTTGTCTCTTCACATTTTTCCAACATGACATAAATTTGGCTTCTTTTCTCAAGAAAAAGGTTGATACTCTCAACCAAGTCTTTTTCAGCTCAGCACCCCAGTCACCACTAAGAGAAGGTCTACAGCAATCTACACATGCCGTCACCCCTCTGACCTCATTCTCGGCCGAGTGGCGCTCTGGCAGCCGTCCCGCCACGCTACCATGCTGACGTGTGCAATGCCGCATAAATGACCTCCGACCCTATTACGCTCACATAGTTGCGTAAAAAACCTAGACAGAATATGAGGAAAAAACTATTTCTGGCACACACACACTCTACTGTAAACATACGCACACACATACACAGAACATACCCAGTTCTCATCCTTGGTTGTTCCCCTCCTGTGTGAGGATTTTAAAGGCACAAGGTGTTTTACGCACCTCTTGCAGAGTTAATCCCCTTTCAGACCATCTCCAATACCCCCAAGGAATTTCTCACCTGTTATGACTCCTATCTTGACTATTTTACAGCCTCCTATCTCCACGTCATGAAGGTGTTGGGTCTCAGCACAGCAGTAGTGAAACATTGAAGTTGGTTCAAGGTTCCCTGTCTCTGTGTGGTCACGACTGTGCTGTGGTTTGTGGTTCATAAGTGGTTAGCTTGTTATCACAGGGTGTTATTTCCATAACCACTAATTATTTGAATGTTATGGTAAACCACTAATTTCAGTTATTTTTTAATTTATATAAGTTATATAAAAGGCAAAGTTTTTTAACAGGCAGGCCACTACCTACCTACCACTTTGTGGCTGTTTGGGGGTCCTGAGGGCTGACAAACTGCCGCATTAGCTAACTTAGTTCTACAAACGGTTAGGGTATCCATAACATTCTTGATGTTTAAATTGAAAGTGCAGGAAAATGAATTGAAAGTGCAGGAAAATGAAGACCGTGCATGGTGGGGTGGAGCTGAAGACACTGCACTCGACTAACCTGGTAACTAGCAGACAGAAAGAAAGTGAATACTTATGTATACATTCAGCTATATTTAAATAATTTTGGGATACCAAAAACTGTCTCTGCCATTCTTAGATGGGCCTTTCATATTGAGTTACTAATTGGTCTGAAGTTATACAGCAAATTGTTGCGCCATTTGATAAGAAATATGGAAATGTACAACACACAATCTGTCTGTTTAACGAGAGAAATAGAGAGATTGACAAGAGAACAGACATTCTGTGTAAGTACAACTTGCAACCAGTGTAGTGGCCAATTGCATTAGTGGTGTTGGGTTTTCAGGAATTGTTTAGAGAATGAGACATCTGGGGGGTATTCCAGGTAGCCGGTTTTGTGAAAACTCTGAGTTGTTTAACCCTGAAAACAGGCAAACTCCTAGGTTTCCGTTCCAGAAAGAGAGGTAACGAAACCTTTTGGTAAGTAGCCATGGTAACTTACGCTGTGAAACTAACCTGGTCGCGAGCAGGTTAGTTCCATGCCAAACTCTGAGTTTTACCTATCCCCTCCCACTTTCTGAGTTTGATAGCGTTGGAAGACATGGGATATCGTTTCCTGGTTCAGCCGAGCGATCTCGAACAAAATTAAATTCGCTTAGTTATACGCCAGGAGACGATTTTAAGACTGCGATTTGATGTGCTTTAATTCCCTGATGAATACCTAAGTTAACGTTACCGTTTCCCGTCACGATCTGTAATTTATTTGAGCAACATTCTCAGCCCTTGGGTCTTCATCGCTAGTGTTATACGCCGTGGACGTGCACACAGAATTGACCAAAAGCTTTTTGGCACTGAAATAAAGAAAAATCATTTAAATTGTAGGATTTGGTCTTCTTCATTGCCTACAAATAGAAATCTAACAATGAGTAGCCTTCGTTTGAAGGAAGATGGGAAACTGAACAGTAGGCCTATTAACATTAACCGAATAATGCCAATAGCCTACCAATTGCAGTTATTTGAATCTTTGGGTTAAATCAAAGCAAGAATGGTCAAATTAAGGTGAAATAATATAATCATGTAATCATATTGCAAATGAATGAAATCAATGAAAGTTAACTAGGCCTACTCTACCATGACTAGGCCTATTGTAAACCAGAGATACAAAGCCAGAGCTGAGGAGAAGGTCTCAGGAGATCAATCATCCACAGAAAAATGCTTCACAATTCCTTTTAATACCCAAGAACAACTACAATCACACCACCATCTTGACCCTTTCTTATCAACGTGACTATGGTACAGTAAGTTACACAATGAGATGTGAGAGCCATCAAGTTGAGAATCCATCCAGTAACTCCATAGTTTACCATATGAGAGGTGGGGGCAGGTTGATAGCCTTACAAGGTCAGCCTTTATTCTTCTGCCCTAAGTACACCATCTCTTGGTCAAAATAGAAATTCAGCAAATTCAACAATTAATATTCATATAGGTTATTGTTCCTACAATTATTTTATTATCACCTGTGACCATGCATCCTCCCAAAACTGGAGTTCCAGTAAATCTTTTTCGAGATTAGTCTTTATTCGTCTACCCTAAGTAGGCCTACACCATCTCTTGGTCAGTTTTTGGCACTTTCTTCATGAGGTACAGTTTGTACAACTCATTTATTTGTAACTATATAGGAATACATGAGATTACATTAGCTACATTTCACAGTTCCACATGCAAAATACACCTGCCATTAAATGAACATCTCACTGTAGCATCCATGCTCTGTTCAACAGGATTAGAATGTGCAAATCGTTTTTATACGATGTAAATAATAGTAAGCTACATGGGGAGAGAACTACCAGCTACCACATAATTCTCTGCATCCATTTCTACGGCAGAAGTCAATGTTTTTTCGTCATCATCATCTTTTGATGAAAAGCATTCTGTTGGGGAAACTGCTTGAAATAGGCACCAATTGATATTGAATTAGTATCATGTCGAATATGATTAAAACCAAGGTGACGTCGAGGCTACAATCACAAGCGTATAGCCTAAGCAAACTATGCATTACCTGCGTAGTATGTTTTTATATTTAATAAAACATTGAACCTGCTATTTTATTAAGGCCACCACTTTTTCTCCTGTAACATTAACGGACAGTTGGGTTAAATGTTCAATGTATGGACTGGCTATTATATTCAAATGTATGCTCGGCAGCAATTGTCTCCCACGCCACTTGCATACGCTGCTACAGCCGTGTTGCTTTTTTCCGGAAAATGTACTCGACCATAAACACGAAATGAAACTTGAATCTGAAGTTTGGTGACGTAGGACAACGTTTTTTGTCGCCGGGTGGCATGGTGGATCCTAGTATCGGAGCTCCATTGATGTTGGCTTTCAATAGTTCTCATGCCCGCGCTTAACTCTGAGTTGACGTACTCGAGTTGAGTTAACTAATTCATATCAGCTTTTCTGGAACCGAATTCTCAGAGTTTCTCATGTTAGAGTAACTCAACTCAGAGTTCAGGGTTAATCTCAGAGTTTGTTAAACCCGCTACCTGGAATACCCCCCTGGTAACTCTGTGCAATAAAAAAAAACTGTAATTCAGTGTAAACGCTGTTGTTAATGATATGTAAGCCATAAACTGTACAAAATAATGCAACGCTCCTATCACAAGTTTACAAACTGAGGTGTTTTTATGAACGTTAACCCCTAGCTGATCATGGCATTCTAAAGAGAGTGAGAGCTGCACTGTACTACATCATCAACTAGGGTTATCAACTGACATCTTAATCACTGGCTGCATCATGGGCACAGGCACAGGCAGGCACTGCACTAGTACTAGTTAATAAACACAAAATAAATACTTGGCTATGAGAAGGCTGTACTCCACAAATTTTTCCAACCCACACATCGTTTTCATCCTGCAGTTACGATCACATCTAGCATTTATTGCATTTACTAATAATGACAGCTGATGCGAAGGGAGGAATGTTATTTTGTGTGAGAGTTTGAGATCAGATTCCATAATTCATTTGACTTCTCTTATCTCTCAGTGCATGTACCCTGGTTCTCTTCCTACTCCTTTGCTGGAGACAGCCTGTGCATTCTCTTGGCAGAGTCTCTTATTAGACATCATAGCTCCATAATCTCCACTGGAAAATGTCTATATCTATCAATACTGCTTTGATCTAGGAGTTTTATTATGAAGGGCTTAATTTATGTTGTGTGTGTGCGCTTGTGTCTGCATGTGTGTAAACATGTGTGCGTGCATAGGCAGCAGATCTTATGCAAACACACAGTGGCGGCTCCATCAGTCTGACCAAAATAAATTGTCGCTCTCTCTCCTCGAGGCATGACATGTTCGCCAATGTGAACATTGCTTTAAGAAAAACTGCCCCAATCTCTCTCTCTCTCTCTGTCTCTCTCTCTCATTCTCTATCTCATCATTATGGTGTTGCCTCATTCCTCTCTCTTGCTCTGTCATATTGTAAGTTTCTCTCTTTAACTGTCTTCCTCCCTTCCTTCTTCCCTAGGGCAGTCATGTTGTCAGTTTTGTCAAGTAAAAGTCAGTGACTGCAGTGTGTGCCAGCATGACGGACGGGGAGGGGGGAGCAGAGGTTTAATTGTAAACTGTCGGCGATGGAAATTAAACCTCACTTGAGAAGTAATGGGAAAATATTAGGGCAGGGCTAGGGGTCAAGAGTGTCTATCCTGGCAGCCGTTGACTCCAAAGCACCCTGCTTAAAATGAGATTGAATAAAATGATGTGTGTGCATCTGTGTGTATGCGTGTGCATAAGTGGAAAGTAACTAACTCCATATATTGGAGTTGTAATTTCATTTTCACTGAAGTATGTCTATAGATAGGTGCTTCGCTATGTTTAGAAAGCCATTTATGAAAGTTAAACTTTCATTTGCTTATTGGAGACTGAAATGTTTACTTATTTTGTCCAGATCAGGCCAGTCAAACTTTATACAATGGGTGACTAAATCAACATGCAAATCTGACTTGGGTTGAGTCTTGTTTCACTCAAGTTAAATAACAGTTGACGCTTCTTCACAAAATATCACTCAGCACCAACGTTGTGGATTATCAGTCTCTCTTTATCTGTATTAAAGGATCCAGTTTAAGGTAGCTGACCAGTATTTTTTCCCCAAACTGTGCCACAATCTGATATCAGTATTTGCAGTTGAATAAGAACATTGCTTTTTGTAAGTCATCCAACAAATGCAATGTGAAGCAATTCGCTCAATTATGAAGTCTCCCGTCTGCTGGTGAACCAGTATTCCCACAACAAGGAAACAAATCAAAGGGGAATGTCAGCAGCTAGCCTAGCTATTGTTACTTTACTAGCAGTTATATACAAATATCTAGCTGTAAACCTATCTATGTCAAACCATTCATTGATGACCACATCTGAATCTATAGCCTCTTTGTTTTTGCCATTTTTATTAATTTCCCAATTATCAGTATACCCTCTATGGATGTAAGATTTTAAATGTAAATATTTTAACAAACACAATCTCTTTAGCATGTTATACTGGTCTTAAAAACTTTACTGTACATATTGCTTCATACTTTAAATATGATACTAAAAATTTTCCTCCATTATTTAGTGATTTTGCACTTTTTTTCATTTAATCTAAGCAGGATTTTTCAGTGCTCTCTCCTCCTCAGTGTGTGTGAGCACTTGCTAGTACACTGTGTGTGTGTGTGTATGTGCAGCCATGTTATGAGCAATGAAAGCATAAACCTAAACAAAAACATGCTCTCTATATGGTGTGTGATGGCCCCCCCGCAGAGCTGATTTATCCAATGACTTGTTGCTGAGGGATGGAAAGAAACAAATGGCTTCTTGATACCTATGTGCATCCAAATGAACACAACTAAGCATTGTAAAGCATGAACCTTTTCCTAAAATGTATTGCACACATTCATTAGCACACATGGCTGTACTTAAAGATAATTTAAATACATACAATAACAAAAAATGAAGCACATAATTGACTAAACAATATGGCATGATGAATTTGCTACCAAACTAAGTCCGAAATAATCTATATTTTTACTTTGTCTTAGAGACTTAAATGGAATATTGGTAATTTGTGGATTTTGAAGGCATGTTGATGATGAGCTTGTAACTTAATGAGATCTTTTTTTTTCTTTCAGTACTCTGTCTGGCAAGAAAATGATGGGAGCAGAACCTGTGTAATCACCTTGGACCGGAGCCTTCAGGACAAGAAGGTTTTTTTTTACAAAATCATGACCACACTCTGACAGCTCTGCTGTGCTCTCTTTCATCCTCTCCTCCTTACCCATTATCCCCTAAAACAAACAAGACTGAAAGGATCTACTCAGAACTGTTGTTGAATCCATTTTCTGGAAAAGCTTTATGCAGATTCTTAGGACTACAGTTCTTTTTTGGCCTATGATTGACCAAAGGCTTTCTTGGAACAAAAAGCTGATATAGAATTACCGCATAGCTTCCCTCCCATCATAATTTTCCTTCCTTGAAGTCCCAAAGGCACCAACCAATGGAGAGACGGAGAAGGGAGTCAGGATAAAGCAGAGAAATAGAGTGCCGGAGGAAGTAAAAATCTGCTGATTCGTCAGGCTTTGGAATTGGGTCCTGTGAGGTTTGATTCACTCACGGTCCCCCAGCCTGGGAGAACTCCTATCCCAGCACAGACAGACATAATAATAATCTCTATTTACGGTTGAAAAAACAACAAAGAACCTAAAAAAAGCTAGGTTTGGCAAGGCCACATATTTGCCAGGTAGATTTCGGCAATTTTTTTACTTGGTTACAAAAGAAAAACGAAATATGACAAGAGGGTTGAGTTTTACATGTTGGCCCTTGTGGTCGTTGATGTTGTTCAGCCTGTTAGCCACGGTGAGGGCACTGGAGTTTGGAGGTGCTCCTGGCCAGTGGGCACGCTATGGGCGATGGGAGGCAGGCTCAGTGGGTGAGCTGAGCTTCAGTTTGAAAACCAATATCAGCAAAGCCCTGGTTCTCTATCTAGATGACGGTGGGAACTGTGACTTCATGGAGCTCTTGATTGCCAGTGGACGCCTCCAGCTCCGCTTTGCCATTCATTGTGCAGAGCCGGCAACCTTACACATGGAGACGCGGGTCAACGATGACCGCTGGCATATGGTCCTCCTTACCCGCAACTTCCGCGAGACCCTTTTGATGGTGGATGGTGAGACTAAGGTGGCAGAAGTCAAGTCCAAGAGGAAGGAGATGGCTGTGGTCAGCGACCTTTTTGTCGGAGGGATTCCTCCAGATGTGCGTCTGTCAGCGTTGACCTCCAGCACAGTCAAATACGAGCCCCCTTTTCAAGGCCTGATCTCCAACCTGAAAGTGGGCGAGATGCCTCCAACCCTGCTTAACAGCCAGGGCATCCAGAGTGACCTGGAGTACCTGTGCACCAAGCAAAACCCATGCCTCAACGGAGGGTTCTGCTCTATCCAGTATGGAGAAGTCCATTGCGACTGCACACACACACGCTTCAAGGGGAAGTACTGCAAGGAAGGTAAGATGGCAAATCTTTTGTCCAGTAATTTGTGAGATTGTACTGTAAATGTACAAAATCTGATAATAGCAAAACTTCGATATTATTGAAAAGGGATATACAGTATATATACAGGTCCTTTTTGCCACAAAAACGTTGTATCATCCTAAACTGTGCAACGGAATGTAAATTCGTATACAAGCAACTCAATCGCTACCAAGACGAAACTTTTGACACCGACGTTCTCTATTTAGTCCAAATATTGAACGAGGCTTAGGGGTGGGAAAATAAACAATAAATAATATATATGTGAGATAACAAAGGATGTGCTCGCGAGTCGTGGCACACCCGATGAATGCGGGGCAGTTTGGACCCATGTTGTGCATTAGAAAGGGTAAGCATAGCTTGTGTATCAGAGGGTTAAAAATCAAAAAATTATATTCAAGGGTCAACATTGTGCCTCCAAAACATAGGATTATCAGGGTAGGCGATAGGCTATTTAATTGTCGTCCACCTTATAAGATGAATGAGAGATAAGTGATCCCCTTTAAAGCTGCTAAGCAACAGCAATGCTGTCACAATCTTCAAGGCAAAGCTAGCCATGCAAACCAAGATGCTAATGTATATTCTAATGGAGTCTGCTCAGTGACCTTTTGAAGAATCATGCAGTGAGGTAGCGACTCACACTTTTGGAGGAGGCTCAAGTGACGTCTCTATTCTGTGGCGACGTCGTCTCTTATGGAGACATAAGTCTGATAGATGAGCTGAAGCAGATGGAGAGAATGTTTGTCATACTTTGGTTCTCTTGAAGGTAATTTCACGAAGAAAGAAAACATATTGCTAAAAAGATTAATTGCTCAAGATGCATCTGTTTGTTAGTGACTAACTTCATTTTGAGAGGGTCTACTTAATGAAACTTGAATGTGGTTTTGTGAGTGAGTTTGACATGTCAAGCGTTTACTCGTGAATCTAAGATGAAGCATTAAAACATAGCTTTTTCCTTCTTGTCATCCATTTTTCTTTATTTGTATACATTTTTTCTTGCATAACCAACAAATGTTTTTTTTTGGTCCCTAAGTTGCTCTCTGTACTTGTCTTGCATATATTTTTGTGCATGCCCCTCATGTCACTGCCACGACCACTCACCACCCATCTTTCTATCACTTGGCCTCTATCATTCACTTCCACTCCCTCACTGACTTATCCCTGTAACATATTTATTTCACCTTACTTTCTTATGTTCTTGTTCATTCATCTGGGATTTATTTTGATCCCACCATATATTTTCACACTTTATTTGAGGCAATCATTTCTTTCCATTTCTCTGAAATTACTGTTTCCCACCAATATTCTCTTTCTTGTTCTTCCTCCTTTACTCTCTCTTCACCGATTTATCTCACCTTTACCTGCTGTCAGCACTTCCAATCATCCCCCTTTTTTTCTATGTCTAACTTGCACCACTCACACCCTCTAGCCATTCTCCTTATGTTGCAGGCATGTCTACACCTCTCCTTCACTATTTTGTCTTCTCTTCCTTAGTTTTTGCTGCTTCCTTTGTTCATTTACATTTACAACATTACATTTCATGCCAAGTAATTTTGCTGCCACTATAGTAGCTGTCCATTTTCTTTTTAATGTGCAGTTCAGCTATATCACTGGTGATCATCTATAATCTATGGGCCTCCGAGCTCCTCCGGTTGATTGATGATGGTGATGTAATTCATTATTTCATCATTATCATTCATTATTTTTTCATTCTTTTTTTTTGTAAATACGTGGTTGAATTTTGAAGTATGTCACAAATGCAAGTAATTAAACTCCTGTTGGATGAAAAAATGATGGCATATATATACTTCTGAGATTCCAGTGTTTGGGTCATATTTTTGAGATTAGGATTTTGTGTGTTTATGTTTGTGTGCTGATTTAAACTTTTAATTTTGTTTTGGATTGGTGTGGGCCTAATTGTTTTGAGGTAGATCCAATTTCAGCATTTTTGTTATAAATCTATCTCTATACTTTAGTTTAGGATATTGGAAGTGCAGCTGCCTTTGAAGATCCAAATGAGTTTGACACAGTGGGAAAAACGGCCAACATACACATACGCTCTTTCTGACACACTGGCACACACGTACACCCTTCCTTGCACAACCATGCTCATATTTGTTAGCAGATAAAAAAAACACTTGAAAAAACAGACACACACTTGCACACTCTCTCCCTTTTCGTCTCTTGATAGTGCAGGGCTCTGTTATTTGTGCTTGCCAAGGCCCATGAATTGCAAGTGTATCTGACGTAGACTTTTTTCCCTCTGCTCTCTCCTCAATCAGTATTTCTATTATTCCATTCTCCTCAACTCTCTCATTCTCTCTCCACCTTGTTTTCCTCTCCTTTTCTCTCTGTTTCTTCCTCTTTTTCTAAACCTTCACCCCCTCTTTCCTTTCTCCTCTGTGTCAGATTGCTTGGCGTCTGTGTATGGTGGGGGCTGAGAGGAGATACAGCCCTATAGCTCTTGGCGAAATGGAGAGCAGAATACCAATGCGATGCCACTGTGACTGCGGGAAACATTTGTCCTTTTGAAATGGAGAGAGGAAAAGAGAGGAAGAGAGACAGAGACGAATAGAGAGAGTGAAACTGAGCAAGTAGGGGAGAGAAAGATAGAGAGGGGGAGGGTTACAGAAACGAGAGCATGAAGATATTCATTTGGTCTGTGCTAATTTGTTTCTGAGCTGTTCTTTGGTTTGAGCACTGTAAATTGGGTCATTATTTCCCAACCGCCTGTACAGAAGCCTATTTATTCCTTTTATCTAACATGCGGGTGGAGATGTAAAGGTCTCTCTCTGACTCTGTGTATCCCTCTTTTTCTCTCTGTCTCTTTAGTTGGTTTAAGCCACTTAAATGTCTTTGCTAACCAAGGCTATGATGGGCTGTGTTGGCTTTGCTATGAAAGGAGGGCATGTCAAAGGAACTGCCTTGAATCTTTTATCTAAAGACCTCTACTCATTCGAAGAGGAGCAGTGTACTGCAACATTTTTTAAAGCAGTTACATTTTTTCATATATATATTTGGTTCTTTAACAGTCATACTACTCAAGAAGTATGGAAGTATTGTAGTAGGTAATGTCAAAAATAAATCCACATTTGAGTGGCAGAATGGTTAGTAATAAAGGTTTTGTTTTGTGACATGTTTTACAATTAGAATGGGGGTGATAGTCTCACAACCCTTTTCCCTAATGGTACATCAAATATTTCTCTCACTTCGATTTTGCTTGTATACCTAACTTATGAAGAGAGGGTCTGGATAACAGTTGCCTTTGATTGGGTTGTCTGAAGATTCCATGAAAGCGTGTTGGTTGGCACCAAGAAAAAGCTTTCAAGTCTGTGAGCACAAATATAAAGAATGAGGGCAGAATGAGTGTTCTCTTCTTAATATTCACCTACAGGGTGTGTGAATGCTGTGTCACTCAAACATCAGTAACACACAAGGGCATACACTCACACAAAAACACTATTTTGTCTCCTCCCAACCTCAGCCCACAGCCTCAACCTTAGAATGTTTCCCATTGCACCAGTTGGTTTCCCACGATTTCAAGCATGGGAGCCTCTAATTAAAGGAGACTGTGTATCACCTGTATAGGCCATTGTTTTTTTTTAAATTGATAGTGACCCATGGTGTCTTTTCAGATAATCCCCATTGGCAGTGCAGAGGCCTGGGAGCCTATGGTCTCACTAGCCGGGGAAATTAAAGGTTAAATGAGTTTAGGAAAATGGCCGCTTTGATGTTAAAACTTCCCTTCATTTCCCTGGCAGACATAAGAAGAGGTAGCCTGGCATTGCTAGACCCATTTGTGTTTTTCTTCTCTGTTAATTTTCAATTTCCAAGGGGCAGACCAAAATGCCCCTGGACGCAATTGGATAGATACAACCAATCAGGGCAGCGAAACGTCATCTTGGTTTTTAACGAAAAGGCCTTAATGGAGCTTGGTGGAGATTGAGTGATTGAGACACTGTTTATACCCATGAGCTTATGTTTTGGGGGATTTTTTTTTGTGCACTCTAAATGCATTTGTAGGGTTTTGTAATTTTGTGTGTCAAAGGAAGTCATGTGATGTTTACTGTGTATTTTTCACGTGTACCATCCAGCATATAATACACACAGATATGGTTTGTTTCATATAGACTGAAGGTCCGTATGTGAACTTGGAATTAAAAAAAAACCCCAGTAATGGTTCATTCTCATGTTAAAAGGAGCTACTAGAGATGATGCAAAGCAGGATCCTCAAATAACCTAAATAGCTTAAAATCAACCTTTCTTCAGCTGTGCAGCTCTGTCACCAAAAAAATATGGGTCAGAGTACAGCATCAGCAATACTGCACCTCCTCATAGTTGGCACGCTCTGTGGTGGGCGTTCAAAACAGCTGCTTCTCTCATTAACAACCACTTCGCTTCAATTCCACTCTCATCATCACTTTTTATCATACGGCTGAACCTTACTCCCTCAGGAGCCTTGTAGTTTAACAGCCCTAGCCCCTGTTCATAGGGTAGGGAGACCCCTTTAACCACAGAGCTGTGACCTGGGGCTATAGAGCCATGTTGCAGCATAGAGGCAGCAGGAGACAGCTTTGTTGTGAGGTTTGGTATTGATAGCTTGATGTGGTGCATTCTTGTTTTTCTTCCTCCAAAGGATAGACAGGATCATGGATAAACACATTCTACTACAGTACCTGAACATTCTCAAGAACAAATGTTTTCCTCAGGATTGCCAGGATTGATGCACTAATAGTACAGTTAATTTGAAATTTGAGCTTTGATTGAATGCTTTAATAAAAATGAGCAGTTCCTTTTATTGCATGAGTTTAGTGGCAAGAGGGATGGGATTTCTTGAAGAGGTTTCATTGAAGTTTGTGTATGATACAAACTTGTTCTATGATAGGAAGAATGTATTAAATCAAGTATTTGATATAACATTGTATATCAATCCCCTATGTAGTCACAAGGTCAGTGTGTCTATTAATGTAATATTATAACGATATGCAAGGAAATAGAACAGAATGACAACTGGAGCATCCACATTTCTGTTCTCACTGAATTGGTACGGAAAGCTCTCAAGGCTGTTACGAAGTTATGAGTATGATATGCTGAAGTGGTTTAAAGGGGATACGAGAATGTACATAGATGGAATGGAATAAGGTGTCCGCAGTGGAGCTGAGACTGTGTTTGTGTACTACTGTTCTATGTCTGTATATTAGCATGATGAGTACTAGGTGCGGGATGCATACATAAGCCTGACCAAATACACTGTATTTGAATTTGCATAACTGATTTGTTTACCAGCTTGGTCATGTATCGGTTAGTTTAACAATCTGTAAACCAGTAAGTCAATTATTTAGTTATCGTTGTATAGCATAAAATAACAGTAAAGTATGGTTGCCAAGAAACTGGTTATTCTGCTTGATATATTTTGAAGACCTGCCTCACTAAAGAACCCGTTAGAAAATGTGTGCTTTTTTCTCCACAAAAAGATGAGGCCACATAGATGAGTCATACTGTACACGACCATGATGATTGTGTTTTCACTGCCTGGGTGGGAGATGATGGGGGAAGTGCGTCCTCTGACAAAAAAAGTAGCAACACAATTCCTAAATGCACATACATCAAGGCAAATATAACTGACTCTAGTCACAAAATAGCTAGGAGAAGAATATCCAACATGTAAATATTGCTAGGCATATTTTGTTGAATTTTTATATTGCTGACACAAAGCTCTCACCTTTCGCAAAACTAAATTCAGTTTAGTTTGGGCAGACACCTGAACTGTGAAGCTTAGAAATGTTTCACTAAGTGAAAATTCAAATGCAATTGAGACTTAGAGTGAGGTTAGTGTTCCTATATTTAAAAAAGGTTTGTAGTGTTGTGGTCAAGGACCTTCTTTGGCTTTGGGAAACTTAATTTTTCTATGATAATCTGACCAATAAGGTAGTAAGCCATGACCTCCTATTTAGATTCATGTACTTTACTGTAGATTAAAGTCACTGTTTTGTTATGTGGTAGCTAGCTCTAACCGTGAGTTAGCCCCCCAACAGTAAGATCAAACGGTTATCTCCTGTCCCTTAGACTTCAGGGGGATTATTCACACACATCATCCGTTTCCAGCCACAATCCCCCTGATCTCTCGTGTTGTTTTGTGCCAGATCCACAGGGGTCCCTGCCAGGACTAGAGACGACCTAACACAGCAGCTTGTGGCCTGCTGGTTAATTAAAAGGATGAGCACTACAGTAGCTCCCCCTACCACCCGTGACCTTCTTCCCCCCAGGAGGGGGATGGCTCTGAACTGACTTTGCCCCACCGGGGCTCATCTGTGGGGGGTGGATATGGGTGGGTATGGGAGGCTGCAGGGCGGATGGGGCAGGGGAAAGGGATAGTGTAGCCGATCAGGCCAGTTATCCTGCTTCTCCCTGTCAGAGCGGTTGAGATGTGAAGGTGGAGGGGAAGGATGGAAAACCCTGCAGTGCTGATGTCTGCTCTTTCTTTAGCTTTGTCTGCTCTATCCATCTTTCTTTCTCTTGTTTTCTCTCTTTTTCTATCTCCCTGTTTCTCTACCCCTGCTTTGTTACCTCGCTCACACTTTCTCTCTCTCTCTCTCTTACACACTCTCATCCTCCACTCCTCTGTCCACAGTCGTGCACACCTTTCCTTTTCCTCAGACAGAAAAGAGTAGTCATGGCTTTTTGCTAGCGGAGCAATCACAGGTTCAAAGGACACACAGTGTTCCTCTCTCCTCCTCTCCACTTTCCTGATGGATTTCCAGCACCCTCAAACAGACAGCAATGTGAAAACCCACCAGTTTGGGCTTGGGTTTCCCAATATTATACCTTGCCATACTTTGATCAAAGCTGCATTGTTGACGTACATGCTTCTATCTTTCTCTCTCCCTGTCTTTCTGTCTCCTTTTTCTCCGTCTCACTCTTTTTCTGTTCTCTTTCTCTCTCTCTCGTTCTGTATACATGCCTTTTTTGCTTGCTGATGTGAAGGGTTTTAATTCTTTTGAGATACCATGCTTTGCGCCTCTCAATCTCTACAAACCCGACAACTACCTCAAGCAAAGCCTATCCCATAAAACATCTCAAATTGAGAGACTTCCTTAATTCCCTAATCCCCTAATTTCCTTCTTTTTTCGTACCGAATGAATACGTTTATGGAGATATTTTTTCCTTGCAAAGTGCACAAAAGCAAGCATTAATGGATTAGAGAGAGAGGTTAAGTTGTCTGGCTCTGCGGTGTTGCGACGCGCGCAGAACGTGTTTGTTTTGACTCATACTCCTCGCTATCGGCTGACGTAGAGAGCCGCAAGCGTTCAGGCGAGCATTCAGGAGCCTGGTGTCGATGGGATGTTTCCACGCCGTTGCCTTCCCTTCTTTCTCCCAGGTGAGTCTTTACTGGCTTTGAGCTTCAGAGTCGGAATGGCCGTCACAAGCAATTAAAGCCGTCTCTCTCTCCACTGTCACGCTGAAACTGAAAAAGTGAGGCGCGGCAATAAGTCTGCCGTGCATGCCGCCGTCACACATGTCACTTCTGATTCATCCCCATTAAGGGTCCGAACGTGATGTGGAGGGAGAATTAGAACACAAAATGGAAAACCATGGGGGCACCCTCCTATTTTAAAGGCCACTGAGTTAAGGTGTCTTGGCAACTCTTTTTATTAGACACAACTCCGAAGGGATGATGAAGTTCCCCAACTAACTAAATAATCCATATTGTAAATATTTCTAAAGCAAGTGGTTGAAACAGATACATGTTTCAAAATATGTTCTAGTAGCATTTATAACATGTCACTACAGGTTGAATGACAACCACGCTTTCTTCAGTCTTTTACAGTCTTTCCATTCATACTGACAACATAGCACATAGCACAGCTTGATAGTCACAAAAAATTAAGAAGTTGTATTAATGCACTGCCAGCATGTTAGTTCCTTAAGCAGTTGTTACAGAACAGCCTACGTATATCGATTGGACCGGTTCTCCTATGGCTCCTTCAAATGATCCCAGTACATGGCATCAGTGTCCAATGACAGTCAGTGTCAGCACCCACTGATTTCATATACATGGATTTTTAGCTCTTGCTGCGGGGCCTAACACAATTTGTCTTGATTTTTTTTCTACAGTAAAGGTCTCCAGACTATTTGCAAGTGCCGTTAATTAACAGACACAGGGCTCCCTGGAGAAAACAGCCATTAGAATAGCGGAAATTATCTGCGACAGACAGAAACATGCTCACTTACTCCTATCTAGCCTGGACATCCCACAAAGTGTGAGCTGACTTGTTAGATTTTTACCTCAGTGGTGGTTTCCTGTGTTCAAATGTTTTCATTATGAGGTGAGACATTGTGGTGCAGAGAGTGATCAACATAAAATGGAAACCTCAGAAAACACCTTCTTATACCTCATTCAAATTCAAATTAAACACCCCAATTAATGTTCTCAGGCATAATTGCAGTATCCTATTTTTATCAGGGGTGTCTAATTTTATTAGTGTCTGGTATTTTAGTACAGTAGTAAATACGCCTTAAGAGCTTAGGAGAGATTTGGCTTGAGTATTCTTTGCCTTAAAACTAGAATAGTCTCCTGTGAAAATCTGTCAAGTTATCATCCTCAAGTGACTTCCCGAATGACACAAGGTTTACAGTGTTCCTAACTCCATTTTAGCTTAGTTTGTACCTAGGAATCCCTATGTGTGCCTCTTCAGAGTCTGCAGCTCGTGGGGACGGGGGACAGGGCCGTGGACGGGAGAGATGCCGAGCATTCGTCTCACATTGCGTTGTTAGTCTCTGTCAGCAAGACGTGGACTTCCAACCTCCGGGGGGGCTTCTCTCAGCGCACCGCTGACTGATGGCGGCCTGAGCCATCGCCATGCGTCAGGTGACCCCCGCAGCCTCTCTCGGACGACTTGTTTGTGCTTTGAGTCAGAAAAGAGACATGGAGAGGAAAGAGAGAGACGGAGAGAGGAAAAATTGAAAGAGAGAGAGAGGGGTGAATGAAGAGGGTTTAGTAGAAGAGGCAGCAGAGCGTGGGAGAGTGATGATACCAACCAGCACAGTGGGGCTTTAAGACAAGACTGTGGACACACACACAGAGCCATCCCTTGCTCTGCGGATTCCAATTCAATCAAACACCTGCAGGCTGAGCTTCAAAAGAGCATTGTAATCCCCCCCCCCAGCACCACCACCACATACACAAACTAACACACACACCTCTTACTCTCTCTTACACTACCTCTAACATGTGTCAGGTGCAATCAATGTATGGGAAGATTAGTTACAGTTGCTGGACCCCGTACAGTGCCTCTTAAACTCCCTTTTACTGCACAATGTGTAGTTCCAAGGCTTTGTCTACCCTTTACCCAGATTTTTTTCCAAGCACTAACAATAAACAGTGATGACTTTTCACGTGGGCCCTCCAAAATGGCCTCTTTGAGGTTGAATACCTGGATGAATTGTGATATCATATCGAGTGAGACAGGACATTATTTAGACTTACTTTATAGATCTTTGATGCATTGAACTGGTGGTCTGACTTAGTTATTTTGTTGAGGGATCTGAAACAGACGGGACCACCTATAGCGTTAATATAGCGCCTGTGACAGCCAATTACAAGGAAATGAACCATGATTGCTGATTCGCTTGCCATACTGTGGTCGCTAAATCTGGAGCTGTTTTCACTGGAGGCATCATCATGAGTCCATCGTGCCAACTAAGGTTTCAGACAACATTAGAAGCCAGAATTATTTTCCCTGCACACCATGTCGCCAATTTGATTTGGGCGATTATGATGTGGACTTTTTTTCCTTCTGAAAATAACAAGGCTTATCACAAAAACGTGGTAATCTGACATGGTCCACCTATACTATACATTTTTTAAGTAGTCAAATAGCATGTGGGAATTTGTCAAAATTGAGGCTTGATTCCTTCCTTTGCTTGGCGGCTAAGCCGAGATTGAACTCTGTGTGTTCTCATGGACTATTCTGGCAGTTTTGCTTCCCCTACCCACCAACTACCATGTTGAAAACGTTCAAAGAAGTACGTAAAACTGGAACTGGAAACACAAACAGTATAGCCATTCTGTTTGATGGAGCTCATGTATGTTAAGAGCAGACGTAGAATCTGCAGGTGAAACAAGGTGCTTCCCAGAGAGAGGGGCTAACAGTGAGGAGTGACGCACGAAGCGTGGGAGTTTTACTCTTCTCTAAAGCTGCATGTCACAATAACTGCCCATCAATCAGTCAGCTTTGCAGACATGAAGTGGGAGTGAGCTGAAATACTGTAACTGAAGGGGTGGAGCTAATGAAGTCGGACGATTGAACAGGGATTATATTGGAGCCAGAAAGAGAGCGGGAAACAATGTAGAGGTAGAGAGGGTGATGGTGGAGAATGCGTGGAGACTACTGGGATTGATTGCTTGGTGGGTGGTGGTTGGGCATGAAAATCACCTTATGGGGGACGAGAATGTTGTTGAATACATCGACAGTGGGCCTGTGTCTCTGACAGATAGCCAGGGCCAGTATTTGTCAGTAAAAAATGGAACAGCTTGACTGACATGCTGTGAATACCAAGGGGCGGCGCATATTGACGCGGGCCGGTAAGATTGCGTGTCAGCAGGAGAGTGTGGAAATGCAATCAGAGCACGCGCTTGGGGGACCTCAAGCCTCCTTTGAGTCCTGGGTCTCCAGTGGGGTGGTTTTCAACTGTTCCTCCACATGTCTTGTAGGAGGCAGATGGACAGAATTATTCACAAGGAGAAATATAAAAGAAAGGTGAGAGGATAGTTTCTCTGAATCACACTTTTGTCAGATGCCACCTAAGTAGCGGTGACGTAGATTCCGCAAAATGTACCTCGAAGGCGTTGAAAGTTTAGGGTGTGTTGAGATGATGTATCTGGAGGAAGAGCGGTGCATTAGAGCAGTCCTGCTCCTTCTTAACATGCCTCTTTCAGCGATAGTAATTTATTTCCAAAATCACAATTCTGGACAAATCACTCATGTCTAAAGTATTACCTTGGCTCAGCACAGACTTATTTTACATGACGAAATTCGCAACTATCTAGTTTGAAGTTCTGGACAGGTTGCTGATAGTAAATTGTAATTGTTCATTAAAGACCTGTATCAACACACCACACTGCACTCAATTTTCTTACTCTCAATAGTCATCACTAAAACCAATGCAAAATGCATGGATTGGTGGCATCTTTCTGGGCAAAGCGTCCTTGTCCTACATTTCCATAATCACACAAACAGTTGACACACATCTTGTGATGTCGTTCTGCTGGGAGTAGGTAAATATGTACTCAGTGTCTTCTCATTAAAGGCCCTCTTTGTCAGAGCATGCACAGGACATGTAATTACAAAAGCTATGACAATAGGGGACAAACTGTATCAGGAGATGTTGATCCTAAAGCCAATCCAGACAATGTCTTTGTTATCTTGTACAGGGAGTACATTTATTTTTATGGATACACCTATCTATGTGTCAGTTATCTTATGATGGCATAGTAGAGTCAGTCTGAGAAAATGCAAAACACTATGCTCGCAGCATACATTATTTGCAGATCTGATTTGGGTTAATTACTTCTCCCAGTTTTTGTGTTTAATGTCTAGGATTAGTTTAGGCCTGTCGAACTACCCAGGTCATGCTACGATACAACACGTACATTATTTTGGAAAAAACTGACTCTATTCAGCAAAGAGTTCCCTGAAGGGCATTTGGGAAAATAGATTTAAGAGGGACAAAGAGAGAGAGAGAAAGTGAGAAAAAAATAGTGTGCGAGAGACAGAGAAGCATTACAGAGAGACAAAGAGAATGAAAGGGCGAGGTGAATGAGAGAGAGGAAAGAATTAGATATTGGCCTTTCCTTCAATTTATTCTCCCCCCCCCCTCCTACTCTCTAATGAGAGTAAACACAGATTCCAGATTATTTTTCCACGCTCCACATCTGATCAGGTTTAAAGAAACCTTTGACTCTGCTGTCAGTAGCTCTCCCTGGTTTGACTTTGTAAAATGCATTGACCTTTTATACAGCTCTCTTGTCAGATAGGTTTAGTGTTGGCAGCTAGACATGTACTATGCTTAATGCTTTTTATAAGAGTTTAGTTACATTCACGGTGATTTCAGCCTCTTTACTGCCTCTCTTCAGTCACAACGAACATAGTAGCTTACTGTACATTACAAAACTAAATTGTAGCGACTTTGAGACAGATTACCCTATCTTGAAATAAAACGAAACAGTACAAAGCTATGTTAGAATCGGTGGGGGCCAATACAAAAATTAAGAACTGCTGAAAAAGCAATTACCAGTAAGATTTGATGTGATCAATTCAGTCAATCTCAATTAATCTCAGTGCTTGATATGGAATCCAGTATATTTCCATCCAGTACAGCCAGCGACCTCCTGCTCTCGTCTTCCCCATTAGTCATTTAATTCTCAATCCGGGAAGCTCAGGGTTCTGATTAGTAAAGTCATTGCAGCTTTGACCTGCCTTTGAACTATTGGCACCCATTTCTGCTAAATGTGAGATTTTTTTCTTAGCCTTAAAGTGGAATTGCCTCCCAGATATAACAACCTCCGTACACAGACATCATCTGTGTCTGTTTGAAAGTATTTATCTGAGGCAATGACAAAGATTAGATCCAAACAAACTCTTTGATCCAAACAAAATGTAACAACAGTATTCCTTCTTAGATGCATGCACACACTCACAGAATGTAAAGTGGTATAGTCTGTTCCAATGAGCAAAAGGTGTTAGCAGAGTTGTAGCACCAGGTCAACACACCATGTCCTGATTCCATTCGCTTAAGCACAAAGTTTTGGCACTCCATTGTTGCTTGTAAACAATTGTTTGCTGGTGTATCAAGAATATGGGCATACCAGCACACATAGAGGGTGCACTCAGACACACACACGCTTTGAGTGTCCACCAATGACGTTTTTCCCCTTAATTTTCCCATCCTGTTGTCCTTCCTCTGAGGGCAGCCAGGACCTATCAGCCATTTCTTGGTGACCGCCTCTTACTGTAAGGTGACAGTGCCACCATACCACATTTGCTATACACTTGGTCTATGACTGTGATATGTCCTCGTTTCTGTGTGAGAATTGCCATACAGGTGGCTGTAAACAGAGCGGCTAGGGAAACCAGCCAGTGAGCAGGTACAGTACCACTGAGGTGTAAATAACACAACCTGTGCTGCAGTCTGGACTCACACAGGCCTGAGTGATCCCAGAATGCACCCTGGCGTGAAATGCCATAGGTAACACTACGCTCCTGCTGCTCAGTTGTCAGACTGGAACTGGTAAACACTCACACAGCGCTCACACACGCACACACACACAGTTAGAGACACACTAACACTCATGAATTTTTGTACACATATACAAACACACGCACGCTGCATACAAAACTGCACATGCAAAGACACACTACACCTCTGCACATACAAACACACTACACCTCTCAAGGAACATAAACAGTCAAACGCATGCACACACTGCCAAATGTTGTTTCACCTTCTCTTATAGGTGTTATTGCTCCAGGCAGGACAAGCTTAATTATCCATGCATAACTGACCCATTGAGTGAAGTGAACATTCTTACAGTAGTTGGAAGCAGAGCTTCAGAGACCAAGAGGGAATAAAAAGAGCAAGGCGCAAAAAAAGAAAACTCCACTGCTCGAAGGGGTTCCCTGCTGTCAAGATAGAAGAAGCGAGTAGAGCTTGACACTGTCAGACCCCCCATACATGAGAGATCAATCCTCGAATAGCAAGAGGAGGAAGAGTCCATTCTCTCTCTATCTTCTGCTCTTTCGTAGCTTTCATGCTTTCCTTCCTTCGCCTGTTGCTGCCTTCAGGCCTCAGGACGGGCCAGAGTGGGCCGAGCTTAACTTCTTTGCACAGATTTGTCTGCCTTACATCACAACCTCACTGAGTTTGTCAAAGCTCTGATCCAAACTTGGCTGTAAGAGAGGGTGTCAAAGATGAGATTAGCTTAGGCCTGCCATTGTTTTAGGCCAGCGGTTCAGAAGGAATACTCCTCTGTTGATGGACGGTCTTTCTTCCTTCACAGACAGGAGTCAGCTGTTTTCTGGAAAGCTCTGTGTTATAGCTGTGAGCTGTGCTCTGTCTAAGGATGCATGGCGTTTTCAGTTTTGGTACAGGCATATGAAAATTATTCAGATATTGTGCTCAGTCAAAGCATTTGGTGTGTTCCACAATACTATTGCAAGACTTAAAATTGTTTTCTGGAAGACCTTGCTTTGTGAAAATGCATTAAGAATACAATGAATATCAAGTGTAAGTGATTTAACACCTGAACTGTAGGTGAAATAAATGAGTTCTATCTAAAAAGTCCATGGAAGTCAATGCATGTTAAAGTACCGGCTACTTTTTTGTAGATATATGCTAAATGAATAAATGTAAGATATAGTACATGCTCAGTTAGCGAGTCAATGGCCAACAAATCTCAGATACAGTATTTGTCTCACACTCCCCATGTTCTTTCCTTGTGCTCCAATGTTTCCTTTCTTACTTTTCTCTGTTCTCTGCCTATACCATGACTGCCCAAAGAAATGATGTACACCTCAACCTATTGCGGAAAGGAGGAAATAGAGGTTGGAGAGGAGGCCTTGGGTAAATTAACATGAATACCTGAGGCAACATGGATGTCCTGAATTCTGTAGAGTGGAGTTGCCTTTGGTTTAGAGAGGGGGCATTCATTTTGTGAGACATTGCCAGTTTAACAACTGTAGAGCTAGACATTGACTGCAGAATAGGCCCCATTGCTATGTTATGACTGTGACCAAAAAGCAAATGAGGGTTCGCTGTGTGTGCATTGCAAACAAAGTGCAGTCCTTTGGAAATCATATTGCTTTTCCCATGTCGCTATTTGTTATGAAAGGGGCTTGACACAGACCTGGTTTGTCGGAGTGGAAAGAGAGATTTATCCTAAAACAAAATATGATTTGAAACTTTCTATTTGTAGTTTGTATTCAGAGTTTCCGGTTTGCAACATTGTCTCACAAACTCACAAAGTGAACATCTCCAATTCACTAAGAGTGACATGAGGTCTTAGGTAGAAAATAAAACCAATAGCCTTTTGTGTGAGAACCTTAACAGCATTTACCACTGGACTAACAAGGAATTCGCAGAGATTGAGACAGCAATTTTTGAGTACTCATGACACAATATTTGTTCTAACTAACCTATGGTATATTGGTTTGCATATGTAACAGGTTCAGAAATGAAAGCAGTAGCCACATTATTTTTCTGCTGCATATAGTCTTTACCTCCCACAGATGGGATGAAGCAATAGTATTGAAGTAATGCACTAATTGCTTGAAATAAGTAAACAAACTAGCTTCTGAAAGCACCAAGGAGGACATGCTTTGATTCTAGAGCGAGGAAAGCCTCATGTTTCCTATAAATACAAATGCCACGCTAATGCTACGCTTTTAAACTTCTCTAGCCTCTGATTCAATCCAAAAGTGATACTAAATATGATGAGTGTACTGTATTGAAAATGACTGACTCAATCAATCTAACTTAATGTCATTAAAGAATGAGAACTTAGTTTATGTGTACAAAGCCCACTCATCCTGCCATCCTGGTTGACATTTTATGTGTGTGTGTGTGTTCTGTAATTTATGTATTTGACAATGAATGTGTGTGGGTTCTGGCTGGCAGGCTGTGGGAGGGTCTCATTTCACCCCATTACCTTCTTTAATGCCAGGCACAGAGGAGGAGCTGTCTAGTCTCCAAGCACACCAACACACACACACCTTTACATAGGATAGTCTAGTGTCAGGTTAGGCTGTGGGATTGGTAAATACTGTGCAGTAGAGTAGACAAAATACTTTTGCGGACCAAATGAATGTGTTGTGTGTTCTAGAACCTTAAGGGATTGGAGCATAAGTAATGGGTCCCAGGTTCATGACCAGCCAAGTGCAATCCCTCTTGTTCTAGTAATGCAGTTTTGTTCAGCTAATCGCTACCATTACCCTCTACCAACTGGTCGCACCAGTCCACAGCTTTGACATTCCAAGCTGAATGAGGATTAAGACACCCTTTCAAAACCTTACCTTAACCAATAACTAGTCAATATACAGTAGTATTGTTACGGATGAGTGCAGGGGTACGAGCCAAACACAGGAGAGCCGGTAGACAGGGTTCCAAAAAGGGTTTTAATTTGCATAACAGGTATGATACTCACATGTTTAACAATGACACAACACATACACACACTCACACACAAACCAAACTAAACAAGGGGGCACGGCTATGGGCGTAACAAATATCCACTCACCTAAACCAAGTTTAGTGCCTTTTTTTAATTAGATGCATGAAAACACACATGTCATACATGTTCATGGTGAGGATGAAGATTATCCTGATGATCATGATGATGGTACATATTGCATTACATATTACAAATAGGATCCGGAATGATCTCAGATTGTCTAAGTACACAGCAGCAGTAAGGCCGGTACTGAGGACTACATCATCAGTTTGTGGTGGCATCATGTTGTCACAGATATATTGAGCTGTTTAGGAGCCACTTCAAAAGGGCAATCGCCAGATTAATGGTTGACAATGGCAAATGATTTATAGGACATAACTTCGGGAACAAACAGGTTAATGGAGTGTGGGTGTGCCTGTGCAAGTGTGCCTGTGCATATACTGTATGTGTGTGTGTGTATATGTGTGTGTAGGGGTGGTTTCAGGAGAAAGGGGTGTGTACCCTCTTTGTCTCATGCTATCAGGGCCCTCCACCATGCCATAAAGAGCTACAGGGGCGGGGTTTAAATGAATAAATAAAAAGGTCACGTCAAGACATTTTCATGAAAGCTCATTAACTTTTATTTGCTGCAAGAGATGTCTCAATAATTAGAAAAACAGAGATTGGGCTAATGAAATTACAATAAACAGTGGCAGAGTGGAACCGAAAATAATAATGTTGGGTTCACGCCTGTCAAAGACTAAATGCAGATTATTGGTAGATGACCGTCCAATGACATTGAGGTAGATATTCGATAGTAAGTGTGAGTGCACATCTGCATGTGTGTACATGTACGTACGTGTGTACATGTACATACGTGTGTGTGTGTGTGTGGTTTGCATATATGTGTAGTTGGGAAATAGGATAAACGTGTGCGTGTATGCATTGGCTGTTGGTGGCAAATGAGTGGCAGAGAAAGCTAATTTTTGAATTTGTATCAATGATTACTGGCACAAATAAACATAGTCTTCCCCGAATTGATAAATATAGAAGCAGACTTACTTACCTAAGTATTTACAAACCAGGGTGTGTCACATTTTCCCCTCTCGTAAATATTCCCTTGAGTTTAGATCAGCATTGGATTCACCTTATGTCATTAACTGAGATAACTCTGTAAATGATGGTTATTCTGTAAATGATGGTTAATGCTCATGCTCCATTGCACTGTAAATGTGTTGAATGGATGAAGCACTTAAACAAACAGTAATCAACTGCCAATATTAGGGATATTCTTGAATGTCGCAGATTATTTTTGACCTTTAAAATAATCAATTTGCTGTTTGGCACTGTGGTGTCATACAACCATGTGCCACCCGGCCCTCTCACCTCTCTCACCTGTTTGAAACCTGGACTGGTGCCACCCGTCGCAGGGAGAATTGTCAGCTCCTGTGTTTGCTCAATGTGTGTGCTGATGTCCTGACAGGGTGTTTGTTTGCTCATTGCCTGTGTAGGTCATAACATGCCCTCTCTCTTTATCTGGCCCCTGTGGTCTCTGTCTCCTCTCCCCCTCCCCTCTCTTTCTTTCTCTCTCTGCCACACAAACACTTGTTGATTTGACCTACACTATGTACAGTTTAGCTAGAATGATGAGTCATATTATCCCTTGCCCCCCCCTCACTGCCCACACATACTGTACTCTTTGACCTCTGTGACCTGCATGGCATCACTGTGCATTGTCCTCAGGGGATATATAAATACCCAATTGATAGCAAAGCAGCTGACAGATTAAAAAACACAAGATACTGTAACCTAACCATACAATTTACTTATCAAATTGCATTTTATATGTAAATTAACGTGGCTTGCAAATAATTAAAAGATTAAGTGAATAGATGGATGGGTGGGTGGATGTATGGATGAATGAATAAATAGATTAATTAATAAATATATTCTTGTTGAAATGTTGTTTTTGTTTCTGTCTGGTAATACACATACATACCGGTAGTTAGTTATAACCTGACTGTATTAAATTGTCTGCGTACAGGACTGGGGCCTTATCAAGATGCAACTCGCTCCATGTATTCCAGTCAACAAGCTCTCACTGTTCTTTACTGTACATCTGGAAATTGTTCCAATTGCTTGAAAATTGCTGTTTCGAAATAGAAGCAGAATGCAGGATCAAACTTTATTTCCGGTAACGTTATCAAGTATACAGGTGCTGGTCATATAATTAGAATATTCTCAATTTATAATGCAGATATCAATTTCCAACAGGACTTGGCACCTGCACACAGTGCCAACCTGGTTTAAAGACCATGGTATCCCTGTTCTTAATTGGCCAGCAAACTCGCCTGACCTTAACCCCATCGAAAATCTATGGGGTATTGTGAAGAGGAAGATGGGGGGATGGGCTTTTTCTTAGTTGTCAGTTATAATCATCAACATTTTAAGAAATAAACATTTGAAATATATCTGTCTGTGTGTAATGAATGAATATAATATACACTTTTCACTTTTTTAATGGAATTAGATAAATAAATCAACTTTTTGATGATATTCTAATAATATAACCAGCACCTGTATAACCAAACACACAAACCAAATACTGAGAGAGAGAATAAATAAGGTGATAGAGAGATACTGTATATACACGTCCTCAGTCCTCACAAACCAAACATACAGTATTTTCCAACCTTAAACCTTTTCTCTGGTGCTGTATTCATTTGACACCTTTGAAAGACAATACAATGACACCTAATGTAAATGACATCGACTGTATATAAATAACCTGGCTGGTATTTTCTGGTATTCTAATTTATATTCCTCTGTTAAGCATCCTTTGGTGTGAGAATTGTGCTATATAAATAAAAGTTAGTATTACTGTTACCTGAAGAAGTTCAAACATGTTGAAATATGCAATCCTTAAGGCAGGGTCCTGTCTTAATCATTGTACAAACTTCCTTTCCCCAAACTTCTGGAGGCTGTCATCTCTGCCCTCAATCGGATGAAAGTAGTGGTTTGGCCTGTTACTGTTATGATTTTATCAACATATTTTTATTTAGTGTGAGACATTATCTGAAATGTGTTTACACTTTTGATGAGTGAGACACGATTTTCTAGTGAGATGTCTCCACACACATTTTCACAGGCTTCTGAGACAAATCAATATTCTCAAATAGACAAATCAGCTTCCCAAACAATGCAGACAAATGACAGGCAATTTGTGAATTACATTTGATCTTTAATCATTGGATATTGGATTTTTGCCTCTTGGTTATTCTCTGTTATAAAAGGAAGAAAGAACCAAACTGATCTACATAAAACACCCCAATGTTTCCACTTTTTAGAAGCTTTAAAAAAAAATATCCCTTTGTTAAATTTTTAATTTGCTGCCAAGGTACACACCTCACAGACTTGCCAGGTGAACCCAGACAAAGTCACATTAGCTTCTCTCTACCTCTCTTCTTGTAATCGGCTAGGCAGGGTCATTGGTGGTTTCGCAAGATGCTTGCTCCCCACATTTAAAGGTATCTGAAGATAGTGCCCCTACAGTTTACCTGGAGATAACAGCATCGGCAGTTCACCCACAGTATTAAAAATAACTCTGGATCTTTTCTACCATGTTTCTCAAACATGCCTACATTTGACATTTAATATTTAAATAATTAGAATTGGTTAGAACATTTCTTAGAAAATTACAGTTTCTGTGTACCAAGCTTGTTTAGTCGTTGACCTTGTATAGTCTTTGGTATTGTTTTCTCAATTAGATAAACGATGGAGGGTGGTGTAATGGAACTGAATTGATGAAATTAGACCCCTTTTAATGAGTTAGTGTGTGAAGTGGTGGCAGACATAACACTCTAGTGTTTAATTTATTGTTATGGGTATTGGTATGGTATGAGTTTTGTTGTGTCTGGCAATCAGCATATTTGTACACAACTATTCACAGGGCAAGACTGCATGAGTCTCAATTAGTGTCTGAAAAACAGATACTGTTCGTAATTGTCTCTAGATTCTAGAGAACCATATCTGTTTATCCATTATCTGACACTCAATTTGAAAATAATGGATTGAGATAAGACTGTTGCTATTTTTATGACTAGAAAAACTTGCTTTTCTGAGGTAATTATTGTTCTCCTTCATTCATTCTCAGACATCCATGACAATAACCTTCATGTTTGAGGATGACTTGGCAAGCTCAATCCTAACTCAATCGAGAATCATCAACAATTGTCACTAAATCAGCCCCTTTAGTCTCAGCAGTCTCTCTCAATTCATTACAAGTGAATAGGCTTTTATTGGCGTGACCATTTTAACAGGGACCCAGGGAGAGAGGGAAAGCTTGTAAGGGTTGGATCGACACAGGCGATTTACGAGGGGATCCACAGGCAATTCGAGGCCAAACCCGCAGCCAGCACAATGCAAACAGAGCCGCGGAGAGATTAAGAGATTTGTAGGCCCCCCTTTGCTGTTCGTTTTTATTGTCGCCCAGATTTTTGTTCCTCCCTTGTTTGTTTTCCAGATTCATCCTCCTTTCAATCATTGTGCTGACACTCTCTTGGGCTAGCTTTCCGCTTCGTGTCTCACCTTCCTTTTCCTTTTCTTTCTAAAACCCCTTCTTACATCCTCTTATGTCTTCAGATTCTCTCTCATGTGTTCTCTCTTTCTGATCCTCACTTTATTCTTATGTTCCTATCTCTGTGTCTCTCCTGCTCTCTGTCTCTTTGTCAGATTCCATTATTTACTGTACCTTAAATTATGTTAACTTAAATTTCTTCTGACTGTTACAATTCTACAGATAAATACAATAAAGGAAGTATAAATCAGTTGGACAAGGAGAATGATTAGGAAAAAGGAAAGCAAAACAGAAAAGGTTAAAACATGCAGATTTATTAAAAATGTATTACATACATATGTATTAGTTCCAATTGTGTTTTTCTACCACGTAATATTCTACCACTTAATCATATAATCACTTTTATATAGTAAGAAAATGGTTACTTTACATTTTGTGTCCCTTCCCTGGTTCTTCTCCCACTTTAGCCCACTGTCCAATCTTTTCTTCCCTCGAACCCCTTCCTGCCTCTCATTTCACATTTCAGAGATAAGGTTTTTTGCCATCTTTTCTTACAATCTCATGTCTCTCGCCCTTCTCTATCTCCCAATCTCACACCCCCCCCTCTCTCTCTCTCTCTCTCTCTGTCTCACTCTCTCACACTTTTGTCTCTCACTTCCGCTCTCTTTCTGTAGTTCTCTTTTCCCATCTCTCTCTTCTTCCATCTCCCTCTTTCTCTCTCTCTTGCCCTCATCACTCTCTCTCTTATCCACCCCCACTATCCTTTGCTTCCATCCCCAATATCTTTCCAGTCTGGACTGACTTTCCTGTCTTTCTAGCTTTGCAGAGATAAGGTGGAATCTCCCTAGTGGCTTCTTGGTGTCGATACTAATGTGCTGCTACCATCGATAAACTGTCAGACCCCCTCCCCTTGTCCCTCAACTTTCCTATCCTGACCTTCCAACACACTGTATTCTGCAGCACACATGCATTATGTTTTCTGGAGTCAAATATTAGAGCTTGAGAGCTTACAGTATATTTACCAAACAAACTCTAATGCAGACTTAATGATTGAATGCATGTAACTCACTGACGTTACACGTACAATGGATTCTTTGGTACCCAGTTTTTACAAAAAACATAATATTTTAGCCAGGATTTTTACGTTTAACAGTGACATACTGTAATGTATTGTGTTTTGTATTGTTATGAGGTCAGTCACTCACAGTGAGTAGTCTTCCTCGTGTGAAACTAAACAAGCCAGATGTAGTGTTGATGTTGTCTCCTTTAGTCTCCTGACTAAAACAAATATGTCTTCATCGTCTTGGGATTTCTTTTACTAAATACCTTTGTACAGTACTACAATAACACAAGAGTTAAAGATGTTAGCCTGAGTGAAAGCTCCTTCTTTACACATTACACAACCACAAAGGTCAGTTTGTCTTGTGGTTTCTATTGCCAGAGTGCTATCGACTTCATATGTGGTTGAAACATTAGTATGAGTCTTTGATGCACGGGACAACTGGAAATGGGGTGACTTTGAAATGGCTGCCTACTTCTCAAAATGGACGTCAGTTTACAATGGATAAAGATAGACTTCCGACAGACAGTGATGATACAATGATTGTCCAGGTTGCCTTTTTAGGCTTCTTCTGAGCTACATTTATCTGTCAATAACTGTCTTTCAAGAAGGCATTGGCTCTGCTGCAGGCCAGTGCTAGTGCTCTGAGGTGCAAATGTTGCCCATTTGAGTGTGACTGACTTCCGAGCTCAGCGCAGTCACTCAGTGGGGGTTTGATGAACCATTGCAATTAAGCAGTCTCTTAAACTAATTGCATGTCAGACGGGTGGAATAGGAGCGGGTGCTTTTCAATCGGGGCCCCATGACTGACACACTAATTTGTCAGCATATGTAGTCCAACATTATTATTTCAACTGCTTTCCTATTTTCTTTGCTTTTGTAAATCTAAGCTTTGTAGGCCGATGAGGTTGATTTCAAAATAGGTTACAACTGTCACACACACATACAAGTATTTAAAATGTTGCTTTGGATCATGCGCATGGAATGTATATAAATGGGGTTGATATGACCATAGGAGTGGTTACAGTCTTTTAGTAAAATAAGAATTAAATAAATACATTCTGTTATGTTTTAAACATTTCAAAAGCCTGACAGGATCATACATGCAAACCAACGTTTTTACGTAATTTAAGAAAATTCCCTTATGTAATTCTTGTATCCAATCATCTTTTTTCATTTGGCTCATTTTAAAAGAATCATTGAGAGATTATGAGCTTGTACAACAGCAATTACATGACCTTAGATATCCTTCCATAAAACAGCACTGATATGACAAAGAAACCAATTCAAGGTTGTCCTGACATTACAAAACATGTCTGCATGTTGTTGATATTGAAGGTCTCCTTAACCCAGAATGAGAAAAAAATACTATGTTAGTAGTTTGCACTATGATGTACAATATGTGCTTCTGTACTATACACTTGCTGCTGTATTGCATTGCTGTACTGCATCACCCTCTTCTGTAGGATACACAGGAAATAAAGTGCACCCATAGTCTTTAGGAACAGCACTTTAAATTAGGGTTCTAGATGCCTTCTACTGTAGGAGCCAGTTCACCATCTCTCCACTGACTGAAGTATTTATTCTTAACACACACTAGTTTCTCTGCACTGTAACACACAGGACTCGGTCTCAGTCATGTTTGGCTGAGTGTGACAGCATTTATCTCGTCTGTGTCACCTGCCAATGTAGCAGCTTGTGGAAACCACTCACAGTAGACATTTTGAAAGGCCCCATTGCATGGACTTATGGCACCCAACCCCTGTTCATCTTCCCCCATGATCACTTACCCTGTCACACTAAAGCAACTGTTCCCTTCTGTTTCAAAGCTGGACAGTAGAAACGTCAGCCGTTCCCAATAATACAGATTTGTTGTTCAACAAAACATTGTCAGCCCATCTCAGGTTGTAATACTATACTTGTAACAAAGGAAACATACAAATAGAAACTCATGTCAGGTTTAGAATAAAGCTTAGATTTACTGAAACATTACACAGAAAATCAGCCTAAGAAACACATGCCTGTTTTTTGTATTCAACAGCAACAGCAACAGCAATACACACACACACACACACACACACACACACACACACACACACACACACACTGCTAGAGACACACCTGAACTGGTTTTCTCTCTAGGAAGTCTCAACATGGTCTAAATATTGACACAGACTTGTTTTGGCTTTGAAGATGCACTCCTATGGCAAACTCCCACCTTCAAATTTAGACAAGTACTCCACTACACCCCCTATTAGCCACATTTATGTGTTGCATTGTGTAACACCACAAAACATGTAACCGCCTGCCTTCTTCAAGACAACACAACTCCAAATAGGCTCCTGCTCTCACATTCACCGATTCTTTCACCCTCTCTGCTCCAACGTTCTCCCCAGTCGACTCTAATTAAGCAAACGATCATCCCCTGCCTAATTAGCGCATGTCTAATTGGAATCGTTCAGAATCAGCTCTGTTCTGTGTTTTTCTCCCCCGCTGAAACTGTTGCCGCTGTGTTCCTACCCTACCCAGACCGAAATATCCCAGTTGCTAAGAATGCGTTTCTTATGTTCCATAGTTTGAGACACAGGGAGATGTTCTAATACGTCCTTGTTCCTTGTTGCTTTGATAAAGGAGGTCAACAGTAGATATGCCTTTCCAGCAGGTGTTCATACAAAGGTGAGCACAGGGGTGGAGGTTTATATTGTTTCTCAACTCAATCCCCACCTCATCTCTTTTCTCCACCTTATTTTGTGTGTGTGTCTCTCTTTCACTCTCTCTCTCTCTCTCTCTATCTCTCTCTCTCTCTCTCTCTCTCTCTCTCACACACACACACACACATTCATATCATCACCCCTATGTCTGGATATGAGTCTACCATTGTCTTTTCATCTCCCTCTCATTTTTTCTCCCAAGCCTTTTATTGTCAAGATAGGATACTACCAAAACAATTAGACCACAACAATTCACTCCCTCCTGTAAGCAATGAGAGCTGAATGACTGTACATTTCCACAGAAGATAGTCAGGGATGGACCAGGCTTGCCAAAATGTTTTTTCCTGGGTGTATTCCCCAAGATGACATAAGATATGATGTGGATGAGAACCTACTTACTAAGTATTGTATCGTATTGTATTTAGGAATCGATGTCAAAAAATGAAATATTTGCCAATTTGGCATATTGATACATATTGCATCATGTCTGAATCATTCCTGTAATATATACTACAATGAATTATAAACAGTAGTGAGGTGTCATTCTTCTTTTATAAAAACATTTTACGAGACATTTTATTTATTTATTGTGTAATAATGCTACCTGTTTTATGAGTGATAAAGTGTGCTTGTTGGGTGACAACCTTTGCTAGTGTAATGGAGGAATGAGTTGATATGAGACATGTATAGTTTTTGGTAGTTATTGTGCATTTTGGATGGGGAAATGACTGCTGTGCTAAGTTGCAAGTTGGTTAGGAGAACTGTATGAAGAGTTTTGAAAATGTGACCAAAGTATTAAAGAACAGGTTGATAAACTGAAAAACTGAAAAATATGGTTATATAATGTTTTGTCAGACCATTGGTTTGTGGCTGTATTCTATATTTTAAGATAGCAAGGACTCATCACAGACTGTCATGCAGTGGGTGAGGGCTGACTGGTGGATTAAGATAATTTGTCACAGTAAGAGCTCAATATTGCTCCGAAGACAAACTGATGTTTAAAATTATGCGAGTCCACATGCTTGTGTCCATAGTGTTTGTATATTTGGTTTTCCTCTTAAGAAAGCTGTCCCATTCTGCCAAATAATACAGTAATTGTGAATAACCATGGCCAGAGGCTATCATGAATTCTCCAATCTTTGTCTGACACCACTGACAAAAGTGTATCCTTGAAAATAAATGCCTTAGATAGAGCCAAATGAATTGTGATCTACCATAGTGTAAAATATACATTAGGCTTTGTATTTGAAGTGGACATGAAAGAGTTGTCGAACTGTGAAGAAAAACCCAGACACATTCAGTTAATGATCATTCTTGGACCCAAGAATCCATCAAATAAGCCATATACAATAGTTCAAACATTATTATTAGGCTGTGAGTGTTGTCGCTCCTCCTCAATAGATCTACACTTGATTTTTGTCTGTAGAAACAAGCAGCTTCAGTGGTAGTCATTGAAGTTATACAACTGCCAAAGACCAGTCTTAATGTGGTAAATAGATATTGACATAGATCAGCGCTGTCTAGTTACTGAGACATAGATTCTTGGCGACAGTAATTCCGATGTGATCTACCTTGGTACTTACAACGCAAGCCTAGCGCCAAGAACACACAGAAGGGTCTGGATCCCAATAGCAGGGTGTGCTTGCTTAATATTGACCTGTTCACAATAGCTCTACATAGACAAGCATTTGTTAAGCCTGGTATACTGTGAGCAGCTGCTGTTGTTAAGTGTATGTGTGTATTTGTGTATGAGCGAAAGTAGGTGTGTGACATTTTGTAAAATCTAAGGTATTTATTGACCTTGATCTTTTTTTATTTTAATTAGTAACTTAGATTATTTTTAATTTGCATTATTATATGCTCTGTAGCACTTTGAGATTGCTTTAATGTAAAGTGCAATACATATAAAATGTATTATGATTATTATTACTTCCACATTATTACTTCCAGCTTTTAGAGCTTTTAGATAAATAACGCCTATAACTTCACGACAGGGTAGAATCTCTGGCCAAATTCATATTTTTACCCAGTAAAGTTACAAATTCAAAATTCAAAAAGGTAGACTCTTGATAGTCACTGAAAACAGTAGCAGTTTGCACTTTGACATATGAGTTATTTATTCATGGGTTATGTTTGGTGCAAAACAGATGGACAGTGTCAGAGTTGACATGACATTTCTCAAACTTCTCTCTCTCTCTCTATACATCATTTTTCTATCTGGACCTTGAGTCTGCAAAAAAAGTTATATATATCATTTGACTGCCTTCATTAGAATTCAGCTCACTTCTGTCCAACGGCTCCTTTTTCTGATGTAGTAAGCCTCTTATGTTTTGCATGTATCTCATTTGTGGTGAGCCCATTAATTTAGAAGTTCATCATATCAAATGGAGTTGTGGCCGATTGTTAAGGCTATAATGTATTTTTCAAATCAACTCAGATGTCTAGTATTGTAAACCGGGAAATTGGGTCCTTTTTCTTCTCTAGACGTGAATAGTTGAGAACGATATCTAAACATTACAGCTGCCATCAAATGTAGTCTATGTACCTGCAGAGGAAAGCTGATGAGCTCTCAGTTTCAAAATGGCCTTCATTTATCTGACAGCCCAGAGTACATTTATAGTAAGACTACAAGCCCAGTGGTGCTTAATGCCTGAAGCTATATAGTCTGTACCTAGTAATATCAAAGAGTGGATGGTATTTTAGTAAAAAGTAGCACTGAACATGGGAATGGGATAAAAGAGATGGCACCAGGATACCAGGATAGTGTCCACAGATATAAATAGTATTTTCCTCACTACAACTCAGCTGTACAAAAATGTATCCCCTAGTGTATTGTTATACACAGGAGGATTACTAAGTCATTTTGTGTCTCTATAACTGCCAGAAAATGGCACAGTCTTCCCGATTAATTATATTAATTATATTGAGTGAGGTGGCCTCTTGAGGAAGCATTATAATCTTTCTCAAGGGATGGAAAACCCTCAGCGGTGTAGTGGGAACACCATCATAAATACAGTTTGCAGTTGTATTTCTTTAGTTTCTCAGTTTATAACAGGTATTGTTCGACACTTAAAAATGGAGTGTCAAAGCCATAAAGGGTAGATGTCAAATAAACTACAAACTTCTTATTTTTTCTCTGCTCTTCTATTGCATAACTATTTCATTTTTAAATTAAAGCTTATATTAAGCATTGTTGTTCTTGTCTCAACTTCCAGTACTGAGATGTTAGCTGTCCTTCATAAAACTACTTAGAAGACAAGTCACAAGGTTTAAGTACATCCTTTCTAAAACCAAAGGCGGGAGACAATTGGAGAAAGTCCATAGTAACAGCCTCAGAGGAACGTTTCCACAAAAAAACCTTAATTACTCAAATATGAATAAGGGTTTATGAATAAGGGTTTTGGAGTAAAAGGGAACTGTTCTTTCATGCCTGTTCTGCTTTTAAGCATAGAACTGGGCAAGCTCAGAATGTGTTTCTAAAAGATAGCCTAGACAAGGCATGAGATCTATGGTTAGGAGGGTTGTAAGAGCCATGATGAGAGTGGGAGGAACTACAGAAAAGAAGGAGTCATGGCCGATGATCACAACAGCCATTACATTTGACAAACAAGGTCCGTTAGCTTCAGGCACGCTTGATATCTGATGTGGAATTGTGCAATAGCATTTGACCGACTGGCCGCTTCTAGCTTTGTTTACACTCTTGACTCTGTGTGGAATGGCCATCTGGTGGTTGCAGCAGAATTGTGGATGTTGTAATCTTGAAATCAATAGAGTGAAGGAATTGAGGTTCAAGAGGACTAATGGTGTCAGACAACAAAAAAATCATAGCCACAAACTTCCCTTTTAAGTCAACATTGCAATTCTTCTCTGGATTATTTGTCGTCTGTGTATGAAAACATTCACATTGACACGTTTCTTTGTATGAGAGACCTTGAGGATATTCAATAGATATGAATCATGCCACCAATTACTGCATGTTACAACAGAAAGGCTGCATTTAAAAAAATATCCATGGTTTATAGCCTAGCACATAGCCATGAATTATAGGACACACTTATCGCAGATAGATCCAAGCTGGTGTCATCGGTGCTTTGTACACCAAGAAAAATCCTTTTGAGGGAATGTGGTGCTTTGTATGCGTGACATCATTGACAGGAGACCTAGTTCAACAGACCAGCTTGTTGTGAAGCCACACTGCGGTCATTAAATCTTAATAGTAAAAGGGGAGGTCAACAGCCCTGCCTTATAGACTAAAGCACATACACTTGAAATATATGGAATGGTACCTTTTAGCCAGGATTTAGCTGTTTTTGTTTTTGTAAACTGGTAGTATATTCTTGAACTTGCTATAATTGCACCTAAAAGCCATGACACTGACAAATCCTTAACTAGCTTTTTTTCAGGCACACCTCATTCTTTTACCAGTACCTGCCAGCCATTCAACCAAGGCCAAAAACTGCACAGATTCAACTTTGTTCTGTAAAACCTACATTTTAAGATGTTGATTATGATATAGCAAAAACTAAAGGAAAGACCCAGACCCAGCTGTAATAAAGGATCAAGATGCTAAACTCTCCACAGGGTCCAGTGTTAAGCTGGAGGCACTTCACATCTCCGCAAACCATCCATCCATGTTCTCTGCCAAGCGGCTTCATTCTCTCTGTTTTGAACTCTAGCATTAAAGCATCTCTGTGGTTGCCCAAGGGGTCCTTTAAAAAAATACAAAGTACTTTCCTTGGAGCTTGCTTTGTTCGACTCGTCTTGTCTCACATAAGCTCATGGAGTTAGAAAACCAGTGTTGAAGGCCTATGTTTTGCTGTACAAGTGTCTTTTCATTATGAGGAGTCTAATTGGAGGAAATCTACGTACTGTTTTGGATTGTGCTTGATTTTTCCTATTAAAATGTTGAGGGGATTGGACATACATCATTCACATTTTCCTTAGTTTTTCCATGTGCTATTCAATTAAAAAATACACTGAACTTGGGAAGTGACCCTTTGAATCATCCTTAAATGCCAGGGCATGGGTTTGTTTTTAATATTGGTAGAGACCATCCTTTTTAATCACTTTATGTGCCAACGCTACCTACTCCGCACCTAATCTTTAGTGGGGGCATTTCAATGACATTGGTAGAGACCTGTCTCTACTATCCACCCCTAAACCTAAATGTATGCTTATATACATTTTAAGTGAACTTTACAGAAAAACAAATGTCCCTGTTCTAATATAGTCACTAAAGAATAATTCCCAAATGTTTTGTATCAAGGCTGTTGTTCAATGCGACAAAAGTATGTTGTTGTGTCTAATCTATTTCGTTTTTCTCATTTCTTTCCTTCTCTTTCCCCCGCTCTTACAAACAGAGGAGTATGCTGTGGAAGGTAAGGCGACCGCTTTGTTGCATTCTATTTCTTTAACTGCTCCTCCCAGGTTGGTGGCTGCCTGGGATGCTAATGTTGGATGCTATAGTTGGATGTGCTGTGTGCCTTCCTTGAACGGAGGGGCATTGTCAGTTTGGACTGCGGTTATAGTGACTCCCGGGGGCCGAAATTCCGCTGTTAATAACAGCTGCTGGTTTCTTAATATCGTTTTATACCTTCTTTTAACCTCTGTTTATTTTACTTGATTCTACTCTTTGAGATATTGTGGTGGGTGTGCTCTTGTGGGACATACTGTCAGTATGATCACTAGTGCTTATGCAAAACAACAAGTCAATCTCAGGTCAATATATACACAACATACGTTTAGAGTTAATTTCTCAGAATGACTGTTGGAAGGGAAATATATGGTTGTGTAACTATCAGCAAGGATGTGTGTATACTGCCAGTTAGAACCCAAGAGGTGTCATTAGCCCTGGGGCTTGGCACTAGGCTAGCTCCCGGCCTTGCAGACCTTATAACTAGGTTAGCATTAGCATCTTGTCTATCTGCAGGCCAGGCCTGTCATTTAGCCTTTAGAACTTGGCAGCAGGAAAGGGGTGGGAATATCAACTGGATAAGTTAGACTGTAGAGGAGCAGCTTTGCAGCTTTAGCAGATAGCAACCTTTTAGTTGACTCTCCTAATGATAAGATTACCTAAATCAACCAATGCTCTGGCAACATGTAGCATGAGAAGTAAATGTGAGCTAGACTGGTTCTGCAGGGAAAATGTCCAAACACGGACACATTGATGCTCCAAAGCAACTAATAACAACAATATCAAGACTGTCAGCAACACTGCTTGATGAATTGCCTTTTACAGGCCCTACTCACCATGGAAATTGCTTTGGAAACACACCCTTTTTTTCTTTTCTTTTTTAACTTTTACATAAACATGAACTCTTGAATTAGGCAGTTATGCATTTGCTACTGTATCTAAGCCCGTAGTTTTTGAAAGTGTTGCATATTGGAATCAGAGAAGTGCATATTCTAGTATAATCTCACAGTCGCTGTGAACTCAATTTGAATTTTGACCCCTCTCTGCTATTTAGAGTTTGTGCAGTTTTGTATAATAGACTCTGTTTAATGCTGACATTCACATGCTGTGTTTGAGTCTTGTGTATCAAAGACCCCTGAACTCTCTTTCTGTTGTGTGTGTGTGTGTAGAGTGTGTAGAGTGTGTAGAGTGCGTACATATTTGCTTGTGTTACAACCCTGTCTGCCGGGTCACATGTCGAAAGAGCTGAAGCCCTTGATGGGAAAATGTCAGGATGGCAGTGAGCAGGCAGCTAGGGACAGTTACGTACCCAGAATCCCCTGTGATCCGGCCCAACGAATCTGTTCTCCTTGGTGGGACCTCTTTTCTCTCTGATGTGGGGTTAGGGGGCAGCCAAGAGACAGAAGCAGGGAGTGTGTTTGGGTGTGTGTAAGCTTGACGCAGAGGAGCAGAGCAATGACCCATGCTGAGATGATGTGTGGTGATCTGTTTCATACCCTAGCCCCAGAGGGAGTTCCACGTCGTGCCCATAGGTTCCCGAGGGGTCCATAGCGGATCTCTCTCCGTTACTGCTGCAGGAGAACTGAGGCACGACAGGCTTACTCAAAATCAAGTAGTCATGGGTCCAGAGATTTGTGCACATTCATCAAATTGCAATATCATTTCATTTAGTAACTAAAGAGATAGGACACTCAGGCAGGATTAAGGCAAACACACTTGATGTCTTGAAGAATGCAAGGACATTCAAGGTTCTGTCCAACATTTTTGCTTTAGTCATGGATATAAATTGAAATGGAGTTACTTGTTGTTGTGATTTTTTGAGGTTAACACTGTCCTTGAATTATTGTTTGTGGGTGTGTCTGTATTTGTGCAATATGTACATGCACAATGTGGTACAATACGTGTGCTGTATGCAGTATGCAAGTGTGTGTATATGTACAGTTTGTCCCAGCTGTCGCTATAGCTAGAGAGCTGACTAATCTTCAGGGCTGTGGTACCTCTGGGTTTTGCATAAAGTGATTGCCCAAGCTCTGAAGTTTTCTAATTCTAGAAAAGCTCCAGGGTCAGATATTCATTTGGACTGTCAGAAACTTCTTGTCAAATTCTCATATTCACAATGAGGTGCAAAAGAAAACTTAACCTAAAGCAATAAGTGTTTTGTGCATCTCCCAAGTCATCTCAAGCTGTGGCTACGCATTCCCACGTATGCTATAAAACCAGACACGCACTTAAATAGGATATTGAATGGTTTGTTGTCTAAATCCTCAACCCAGGGAAAACATGACCAGCACCTCACACACCTTGTGTTCTAGTTTTAATCCTATTTTTAGGTCTCCACCACCGAATTTCGTCTAATTAGTGCCAGTGACCGTGCGTTCAAAGGTTGGTTGAGATTAATGATACGCAGGGACCTTGAAAGCTCGAGGGAGTGAGAGTGACCGAAGGTAGGAAGGTGGCTGGTCACCTCTGCCAGACAGACAGTGGGATTGATGATCTTTAGAGCACAGTGACCCGTTTTCACAGCCAAACCAACCCCATGCTGCCATCTGCATAATGTTTCCCAATAAAGCATTTTTCCTGTAGAAGGAATGCTTGTTTTTAAGGACTATGGGGAACCATGTACAGCATGTGTATGATGCTTGCCAACTAAGCACTTTCCCCAGGAATGGATACTGTAGACAATTTAAATGTATTTGTCTGAGGAACAACACGCACATTGCAGATGTTATATAACAGTTTTGTGTTTGTTTCACAGACACAGACAGAGAGATATATAGTAAGTGAGACAAATTCTGACACATACTGGCCACATAGACAAACGAATAGGCAGAGTGTGTGTTTACATGTCATTGGGCAGCTAACCTGAGAGAGGTTTACATGGAGGAGGGACGCTGTAATACAAAGCAACTCAGTTCACTCTTTTTCTCCTCTCTATCTCTCTAAGAAAGTAGGTTTGCATACATTTTTAATAATGCTTAACTAAGGAAGCAATTTCTCAAAGTCTCTCCTCCTAGTCTTTCTCTGACTAACCTCTCTCTCACACACACACACACACACACACACACACGTAAACACACATAAACACACACACACACACAGATCTTTATCAATCTGATCAAGGCTAATGATCTTTTCTTTCTGGGACAAACAGCTTCAGAGTTGATCTGAGGTTTGGGAGAAAGAAAATCACTCTATTTCCCCCCCTTGCAGAATGGGAGTTAGATGTTCAGTGAAGATATAGGATTATAGATGGAGTGGGTACTGTAGTTATTGGGGATTACTTTGGATTATCCAAACCAGATTATGGATTTGTTCTTATTGCTAAGGGTAAGGCAAAAATGGACTACACATTTGAATGTTTCCGAGATATCTATACAGGAGGGGAGAGACAAACAGAAATAGAAAAAAGTCACTGATGTCAGCAAGGGTATTAACCTATTTCTCCTTGATAACAGTACATATATCTAATCTATAGCACCCCACTGTTTATTTCCATTTTGCAAATGGCACCGTTCCTGTTTTAAAACAGTATGACTGGACTTTTAATCAAATGTGTCAAATTTTTATGGTGCGGAGTGAATTTTGTTTACACATTTTCAAAATTAAAGTGGATGAAATGGCATTCAGCCAACTTCCTTCCTTCCATCTTTAGAAAGAAAGCGAGCAGCCAGAACAGACAATGTAACTGAATGACATCCTGTTGTAAGTCTGAAATTTTGGCCCTGTGTGTGGAGGCATTGATGTCCTCTCCCCTGCCTGGCCTACTCCAGATGTTGCCTTGAGATTAGAGGTGCTTCGGTCATGGCAGAGGCATTCCAGTTCTGCTCGCTCTCAAAGGCCTTTAATTTCCTCACACACGGAGGCACGCACCCACATGCAAGTACACACAAATACACACACACACGCACTCAGAGCTTTGTGTGCGAAAAAAGCAGAGTAGGCGGCAACTTGTGAGCCAATGCCAGATGCGCTCGTGTCAACTTTCGTGGCCTTGGGCGACACTGTGCGCAATGTGAAGGAGCGCTATCTGGCAACACACTAGGAGTGGATAATATGTGGCCTCAGGTGGTGCATTATTTATTTGAAGGAGCACTATATGGCATAAAACCAAGGAGAGTCTATTCTGCTGTAGACTTTTGGTTTAGTAGAGGAGTTATCATTACCCAAATTGAAAAAAAAGTTATTGTATCAGTCAAGTACATTATATTACAGATATCTGACTCTTATTTCTCTCTGTGAACTCTTAAGTTCCCAGCTACCGAACATTGGGGTTGATACCTATAGACAGTCACAAAAAATACAAACATTTTACAACTTGATGGTATGTTGGTATCTCTCTCTCTCTCTCTCTATCTATCTCTATATCTCTATATATCTGTCATTCCCCCACCACACCATGGCTCTTGAATGGCTCGATCCTCATCTCATCTATCTATCCAGCCCTCAGCATCTCTGTATTCCCATCCTTTCTTCACCTTTTACTCTGCCAATTCCCTTTTTCTCACCTTTTCTCTCTCTTCCCTTACCCCTCTCTGGGAGAGCTGATAAACGAGTAGGCTGTTGCTAAGAGGCTTAGCAGAGGTGCCTGAATTGCTCCTTTATCGGCCTGAAGGAGGCAATCTGGATGGGGAGGCTACTGAGGATTCACCTAATGGTGCAAAAATCTACGTACAGCATTTATCATCGAGGATATCTGGAATGCGACACGATGACTGTACTGTAGACTTTATACTCTAAACTTTAGACTACGAACATGCCATAAAATGCTGCACAATGGCCTAACTGTGACCCGCTGCTCCTCTACTTTAGTGTAGCTACAGCAGCACAGCATTCTATGTGAATTTGAAAACTGAGGCTTGCCCTGCAGTTTCATATTCCTTTTATATTGTTAGATGTTAGTTGTGAATTATGTTTATTTATCAAAGGACCTGAGTAACTGACTAACTGACTAACTGAAAAAAGGCCACGTCTGCTCATTTACTTCACGTAACAGTTTATTCAGTTTGTAAAACTCCATTGAAATACATTCATCAAATAGTCAGCTCTTAAAAGAGACTGAATCAGCCTTCACAACAGGACTAGTCCCAATTGGTCCTCCTTTGTCTGCTAAGGCAGGAGGCAGCCTCCGGCCTGTCTCACTGAGTGTTTGGAGTGTGCATGTCTATTACAGACAGCATTTTGACGAGCCTCCGACACTTCCCTATTTTCTGCTTGACACCCCTCGTCAAGTTCATAACCAGATTTTCTGGGTGGTTCAAGACAGCCATGCCTCAGTCAAGGAGCACAACTTCATTTCATTCTCCCTTCTCCTCTACGCTAGTCCCCCTTTTATTTCCAGTGTTGGGTTGGAGAGTGTTCTTTGTGTACCCGGACCCCACTCCTGAATTCAATTATGCTGTGAAATGCCACTGACCACAAATCCCAGAAGCCTGGATGCCAAGGTGACACATGGGGAGATTACACTTGGGCTGAACCTAGAGAAAGCCCATCTCCTTCCCTCTAAAGGCCAGTCTTACAAAAATAAAAAGATCCCTCACTCATACCAGGGCTGCTAAGCAACAGGGTTGAGAAAACGGGCACTGTCTTGTCTTAAAGGTGTTGAGTTTGAATAAGTGTGTGAGTGTTTGTGTGTGCATGTGGGTTTGTTTACGTGTGTATTCAAGGAAGCGAGAGAAAGAAGGGGAAAGAAAAAGTTTGTGTGAGCCCGTCAGTGAGTGAAAGTGGTGAGTGCTTGGGTATGTGAGTAAAAAAGTGTGTTTATGTGTGTATGCACACGCGTGCCTGTTCACTTTGTGTCAAGTCTGTTGCTCCCTCTCAACACCTTAACAAAGGGAGTGAGATGGAGCAATCCAATCTATTGTGTGAAGGTTAAGTTCAGCACAGCTACTCGCCACAGTGTGCTCCAAAGATGCAGTTTGGCTGCCAGTACACTTCTATTTTAAGAATATGCATTGTCCATTCTCGTCATTGTTGGCTCTATTGTTTTCAGGCAAGAGCACTGAACTAGCTCATGTCCCATAGCTCTGCCCACACAAATCTGGAATCACATTTATTTAACCAGCGCTACAATTATGTATAGATGACCGAAGTGAAACACAGGCAGTGTAAAGGGAAATGGTGTGGTAAAATTGGGATCAATAGGCCACTGAGATGAATGGAGAGCCAACCTGAGAAGGAAACGGGGGGGAAAAAGGTATTCTTTTTCATCCCCTTCCTCCATTTCATAATAGTAAAAAGGTAACACTTGAGTGCATTTCGGTTTTCTCCCTCCATTTTAAAAAAGGGCATTCTGAAGGGATTCCTAAGGTAATGGTGGTTGATTGTAATGCATTGAGCTTCCTCTTTAATCCTTGTCCCCTCTTCTCTACATTGTTCTTTATTGTCCAATCCCAAAACGAAGGTAAAAGAATATCATGTGATCTTAAACAATTCAGTTTCAATATCTCATGGCAACTGGTTTTTAGTGCTTTGTAGTAGCGTTTGGCAAGCTGTGAATGTGTGTGTGTGTGCGTACACCCATTCAGTCATACCAGTGGTTGAGAAATGGCCTATGGACTACCTGTAGAGACTTACCCTTCTTTTTGCAAACATACACAAATGAAACTCAAACACACACACACTCTCCATTTCTCTTTCTCTCTGAGAAAAATGCACACTGTCTCACACAAATACACACTGAAATGACATCTGATTCAGAACCTTTCATCTAATGATCTAAAGTGCCTCACATTGCATGTCACCCAATTGCTCACACATCTCCATCCACAAGCACACTCATTCAAACAGCCACTTGTATCCCAGACATATAGAATAAGGGGTTAATATGTTAGTAGACCTTATTCAGAGATGCTTTGAAACCCCCCCCCCGAGCTTATGAATAACCAGCAAGCCTCTCACAATAAAGGGGCAATGGGTTAGAGGATGGTGGATGTAGGCTGGGCTTCATAGAGAGGAGCTTTACAAGTCCTCTGACAGAGCTCCCCTCCGTCTCCATTTTGTCTGCCGCAATGAGGGGTGTTTATAGGAAACACGATAAATTTGCCCAGCTGCTGCCACATAGCATTATCCCCCCTTGGCGCAAGTTATTTATTTATCTTCCCCCTCAAAGTGTTTTGAGGTTGTGTTTGTTGAGAAACAGCTTAACGCCAGCTAACCTCGACTGTGCCTCAGTGTTTGCACTTGGCTAGGCTCAGTCTGCCCCCTCCCCTCATAGCCCACCCTCAGCGTGTGTTCATTTAGAGAGGGAGAAAAAAGACGGGCAGCTCCAACATATCCCAAAAAACCCAAAGCCTGTTTTTCTAGACTCACACACATGGCCTAGATATTTCAATGCGCTTTAGTGTTAATGAGTGTTAAAATCGGGTAGGGTTTCAATTTGACCAGCTAAGCCAATGATGCTATCCGCCCTGGTGTTTTTCTCTGCTCTTTCTACTTACTACTGTAGTCTAGTGTGTGCGTCATTAGGGAGACCGGGATGTGTGATCATTTTGGTCATGGCTTTGACCCTGACTACTGTATTACACCACTTTGAATTTATGTCCATATCGTGCTTGACATTTTTACATTTGGGTGCTTGAAATAATGTATTTTTGACATTTGACAAAAAGGCATTGATGGAGTACTGCAGAGTGTTTTGGTACGTGTTGGATTGTATTTTTTCCTTCAAAATTGGTTTTGTAGCCTAAAGTGATACATGCTACATACTGTATGCTCTAAGCTACCAATCTCTTTTCTTTCGTCCTGTTCACGGCTGGAAAACAGTAATCCAGCTGTGTTTTTTTTCTTGACCCAGAGCGAGACAACGGATGGGAGATAACTGGTCCAATCTCCCAGTATCCTCTTCCTTTGTTCACTTTTTGCTGATGTGTGGAAAACACGCCTCATGCCTATAGAGAGACTACAGGGAGAAACATACACATCCATGGGTCTACACTACACACACACACACACACACATACACACACAAACTATACTGGGATGTACTGTATAAGGGACAGATTAAGCTGTCACATAGACTTTGATTCAACTTAGACAGTATGATCAATGTTGTCCAGCAAGCAGATAATAAACCGGTTCCCCCACGACCACTTTAATTAAACAAGTGTTGTCCAAGTCCATATGGACAGAGGTCATTCTGGGAATTGGTTGCTTTGGTTAGATACACCAGGCTACAAAGGAAGTTGACACTCTCTCAGGCTTATCAGTTCAAAACTAAAAAACACGTAGAAAAAAAGATGTAGCCACCAATAAGCTATTCATTTGTCTCGCTGTTGATTTTTATTCTTTGTACACAGCGTCTTAACCATTCAAAATTGTACAAGGATAATTAGTCACAGGAGCCACAACTATCCTCCAGTTCAACTGAGAACTGTTGAAGCTTTTGTTGCTTTCGACAGCAATGTGGTTTTCTCTGCAAAGAGTCAACAACTCCTGAAAGGGAGTGCCAGAGGAACCGACAATCTGTTTGTGCCGATCGCCAAGTCATCCTCCTTCTGTCCTCTTCTCAGGCTCTCAGGACAAACAAGGCAAGCTTTTTGGCTTAATGTATTGAGTATCCAGACCAGAGAACTTGAATGTGAAGTAGGACAAAATAAGGTGGAATCCTACCTCTGTTTAGAAGAAAGGTTCTGTCTAGATGTCCTATCTGAACACTGACAATTACTTACCCGCTCCTCTTGGGTACATAGCATGTCAATAAAATGCTTCATGCTGGCTTAGTTTATTCAGTGGAGCTCTAGACTTGGCAAGGCCCCTATCCACTCTTCAGGATCTTGGGGGAGAAGGTTGTCTGACCTTTTACCGGAAATGTTGGGGCAAATTAGTTGTCAAAGCATCGGACGTGTCAAACATGCTAAGCTAAACCTAGCTACCCATTGTGTGTTTCCTGTGACAGACAACCTGACTTCTGCCCTTTGAGTTATACACTGAGGAGAAGGCTAACTCTGTGTCAGTGGTGTTAGTGCTAGTATCCACTGACATTTTGTTCAGCATGGGTACAAGGTAGATATCAACCCCACTGGGTACTGTTCATACTATGAATGTAGAACACAGCAGGTGGAAAGCAGACTAAACAATAACCACAGGGATACTGACACAAACACATGCATACGTACACACTGGGACATACACATACCTTTTATTCTTCAAGCTAAAATGAAAATTTTTCAGAAGTTGCAGCAGTCTCTTGAAGAATAGCATGCACACATTGTTTTCAGACCTTTTTGTCAGAGTTCCACTCTTTTGTCAAGATTGCAGTGTAGTTGGACTACCAAAAAGTTTGGGAGGGCAAGTTACCGATTGATCTCATTAATTTAGTCCTATCTCTAATCCCTGGGTTTTTGTCACCCTCTCTCTCCTTTGATGAAGAGTGGGTTTGTAAAGATCCCAAATCTAAGCAGCAGGAGCTTTTAACGTGGAGTGTAAACACTGTAAGCTTGCACAGTCGTCCCCCCAGAGTGCATGCCTATTCATTACCTTACGTAATGGCTTTTAAAATAAATACCACCGCATTTGCTCAATGAGCATTAGTTATTCCTGCATAGTAATTACGTACTTGAGCTTGTTTTGATTCGACCTTGCTTTTTCAGACGCCTGACATAATTGCTCAGATGTCAAACATTTGGCAGATGGTAAAAGAACATATCAGATTGGTTATTGGAAAGCAACATTTTAAAAGAACTCACAAGAGGGTTTTGCGCTTTCTTTTAACGGATTCTGGTTTAGAATCTCAGTTATCAATGAAAAGTGGAAGAGACACATGGATATAGAGAAATGACCAGACAATTGTTGGTTGGTGACTTTGTACATTCTCTATGATACATGGAGGTCAGAGATCTCATTGAAATAGGAAAATAGAGAGAATAAAGATAGTTCATGTGGCAGAGCAGATGGTGAGACAGAGTAGAACAACACACAACAGCAACTCACATGATGCCAGACAGCCAGAGGGATGCACACTTTCTCGCCTACATTCGGTTCGAACAAAGTAAATGTATAAATGCATTCCTTTTGCATCCCACCCGCTGCCTTTATCCTCCTCTACTCTTGACCTCCCATTTTGCTATCCAAGCCCCTAAAGATCACCTAAAGACCCCAGTATCAGCCGAGCACAGAGAAGCACCTTCGAGACCCATACGCCACATCTAGGGCCCTATTTTAATGATCTGAAACGCAAGTATCAAACGCGTTACTTTGTGGGCGGAACTCGGAACGCGGAACCCATCTAAAATGGCTTGGTCGGAAGTAGTCAGAGTGTCATCTCACATTCCCTTTAAAACCAGACGCGCTTGTTCCATGGCGGATTGCTATTATAACGGCAGATTTGCCAGGCGCACGCCAGGAGCGGTTCACAGCCGAGGAGACCGATGTTCTCGTCAGGGCCGTAAAAGACAGAGAAGTGACATTGTATGGGGATGGGAGAAGAAACCCACCCAAATTAGCTTAGGTTTGGCGTGGGAGGAAATTGCCACAATTATTACAAATCAAGTTCGCGTACATATAGATTTCTCATGAAAATCTGTCATCATTGACGTAAAAAAAAATGAACACAGCCATACAATAAATCAAAACAACGTAACGCAGCTTTGCAGGAAGAAGACCCTGGCCTCGCCAGCAGTGCGCACGGGCCAAGCATGTGCCCTTAAAATATCCTCTGAATAACCCTAATATTCGTAATTTACCGACGTGCTTCTGTGGAGGGAAAGTCCCCTGTGCACCGGGTGCAAAAGTCAATTGCGCTGGGTGCAAGATAGGGCCACTAGAGTCTTCTGCCTGGATCACTCACTCATCCACTTCCTTCCTTCATTCATTCATTCATTCATTCATGATTGTTCTTACTTCAAGTAAAACTATAACAAATATATCCAGGTGTTGATTTGGTCTTTAAACTTGTGAACTTGGTACTCTTCGTCTTTATATTTATCATATTTGGCAAATATGCACTGCCAATGCACTGGACAATGATCTTGGCAGAAAGGCAACATGTGATCTCATTGTTAATAGAAGTATTATATAAATATATTAGGATCTACAAATACAATCCTTCTTCTTCTCATGGTTGAACAACAGTATCCTTTGGACAGGATATCTTATGTGAGAATACACAGTTGCTCAAACTTAATCTCAGGAATCCAGGATTCAGAAAGCTTGTCTGACTATGCTAATCAATATAAACAACGGACGCTAACGCTGTGATTAATTGGATTGTCGTTGTTTGTGCTGTTTGGGTTCAGCCCACACTGTGAGAGAAAAATCTATCTGAGGGCGATGAACATATTGCTAAGTAAGGGGAATGGAATGTGTGTGAGCATTGGACTCTGCATGCAGTATGACAGGACACACAACCTCTCACTTAGTGCTGACACAGCTACCATGGTCATAGTGACTTGTTTCCATCACCAAATCTTCAAAGACGGAATTCTCTTCGTCAAATGGAGGAAATACTGAGGAATACTGTTTAGTATAATCATGGTGCAGTATGTCTATACAACACTGCTCTGTTTTTAATTGAGGTGAAATAATGCTTTTAGTAAGAACAGGATGTTCTTATCGTGTATTTCATCCAAGAAACATAATTTTTTGCACATTCTGTACTGAGAATATGAAGCACATTCAATACAGTACCCTTTTCATTTCCATTTACGTATTGTCCGAAAGTTTTTTTGGGGAAAAGATATGCCATTACATCATTTTGCCACTGTGTATGACACACAAAAGATTACGTCTATGTTCCTAATAGCTTAGCTCTCAGGTACGTATCCCTATGGATATGTCTATGCTTATACTCTATATTCTGTCTGCATTCAACTCCTTCAAAATCAACAATACGCCATGATTAAGCCCTGTGACAGAGCATATGCAGCCATTACATCCATATTTTATAAGCGGCATCTCTCTCTCTCTTATTACACACAATGGGCTAAAGCCGTAATCAGCATTCTGAAACATTGCAAATAATTATTTACTCAGATAATGGCAGTGTTTACGCAAAAGCGGGGAGGCTTGCTTTTTGCAGTTTTTTGTATGATAAAGAGTATTCTGATTAGGTAATGATATGGTTAGATTCAACCCTTGCAGACTGTAAATGGTTATGTTATATAATTTGCTTTCACCGGGGGAAGACTTTACCACAGTAACCTATAAAAAGGGGGTCTGGGTACACTCTTGATTTTGCAAACATAGATAATACATTGTAATTGCAATGTACAGACATGATCATTTGAAATTGTCTTGTGCTAACACAAGGTGTTAGGAACAGACTCTATAGAAGGATAGATTACTGCTGGTTTTCAATGTCACCCTGTAAACCTTGAGTTTTTATATGAGGCAAACCCCTATTTCTCAGAGTCAGAACCACATTAGAGCAAATGTGGATCCACAAATGAGATCTCTATAACAGATGTTATGGGCAAGGCCAAGGGTGGAATTGGTGTGCCCAGTTTCCGCCTTTTAAAATGGCAATAAAGGATTATCGGAGACATGGAAATGGCATAAGAATTCTGAAATACGTAGCCACATTCTCATCTAATGGATAACAAAATAAAAATAAAACAGATTTTACAGTTTTGCAAATGGTGCCCTCTCAGTACTGTATATTTTAGTAAATGACAAACACGCTCACATGTACATACATTGAGGGAAAGGAAATGGGTTTATTAATCTTCAAAGGTCAATGTGAAGGCTGATCAAGCTTAACCAAGAACAGAAATATACTCCACTGTTATGACAAAATCTTCCCACAAATGGGACTGATGCCCAGAAGAAATTCTACTCAGTAGCCATCTGAAGGAAGGCAGTTTCATGTGCACATGAAACCATTACATGTCAGAAATCATTTAAAGGGAGTTTTTTCTTCTTCTTCCCTCTTCCTCCAGCATCTCTTTCATTCTGCCTTCTCTGCTCTCTCTTGCTCTTCTACGGTGTATGTGTGAGGGTATGGTGTGTGTAAGTGTGTGTGTGTGTGTGTGGGGGGGGGGTGTACCAGTGTTGACAGATGTAGACCAGCCCACCATATGACAGCCAGACACATGCCCACTTGAGACCCTAAGCCCCTCCCGGGCTCCCGCGTCTCGCCATGTTGTTTTTATTTCCTCCCGTCAGGCAGGTGGATGAATTGAATGATTGGAGCTGCAGATTTTTGGTGAGGAGGTTGACGTCCCCTACGGCTCTGGAACCGTGCTCTGTGAAACCCGTCTCTGTCTTCACATCTCACTTATAGAAATGAGGAGTCTGTTGTCAAGGTGAAGGAAAGAGAGATGTCATGACTCTTCATGGTACAGGAAGTCACCTGGGGATTTTCCTGTTTAGGGAGGAAATACCCTTGCGAATGAAGAGTCAGTGGCAAGCGAATAGTCTGCAGGGGCTAACAGCTGTTTGACAATGAAGCTTTGTTGACTGTGCTGGTAATATTGACTTGAACAAATTATTGCAGATCTCTTGGAGCAGTGTATACCAATTGCTTTTGCGTTGGATGTCTGTGCCTTCATATTAAACCAATATAATTACGTCCCTTCATTACTGAGAAACAGTTCACAGACATTCACATTCAAGATTACAATCACCATGGTTTTTGGAGTCTCAGTTTCCTTTATCTTTCCCAATTGCTTGCTGAAACCCTTTGCCTGTGTCATCACGTAAAGAAAGAAAACTGTGTACATTGTTTTCCCAAAGCAAACATTAAAAACCTGCGATGTGCAGATGAAACACTATAAATATGCACATATTTATGTAGAGTAAACATCACCTCTCGCAAAGTACTTGCCCTTTTGACGTTTTATATCCTTTCGGCTCTTGCCAGCTCAACATGAATAACAATAGGGTTCACTTTTGTGCTTATTGCAATCTGTTTGGCTTCAGTACTAAACTACTTGAAAAAACTGAGAGAACAAGTGACAGGTGGGGTTTTAATGCTGGGATGCTTCCAAAATGGCCACTAGCCTTGAGCTGAACTCGTGTTTGTTTACCGGGTTTGTGTAGGCGCCACGTGGACAGGTGTCAGCTGCCTGTGAGGAAACTGGGCTGATGGGGAGGGTTAATGGAACAAGACAACAGCAGGTCTAAGTTTAGGTGGAGGCTGTGCTCTGCACAGTCAGCCTGCTACTGTCCACCTGTTCCTGCCAGTGAACCGCATTGATCCCTGTTCGCTGGCGTCATCGATCCTGGTCACTTACAGGGAGCCAACTAGTCTGTTACATCCAGGCAGTTTTCACTCCAATACATTGCTAACTTGGATGAACACTGAAGCTACCGTAGACTTTCTTTGTAGCGTGAGATACCATTTTAAGACTCAACCACTTTGATAGGCTTGCTTAACCAGTTTATAGATATAATCCAGTTGTTTCAAAAAAATACATATCTTACTCTTTTGTAAGGTTAATTCATAACCTTGTGATGTTATTGTTATGAACTTTACACTTTAACCTAGCATGTAGCTCACAAGTAAACAGCTAGCAGTTTATCTTCAGTTTGATTACGTAAAGTACAGCGTAGTACGGGTAATTAAAGACAGGAGTCAGGAGTAAGTCACTAGACCATAACAGAAGCTAGTTGACAACTACATTCTGTTTTGTGGTTCTGTTATTCTTAACAAATATATTGGTAAGCATTCCCTGGGCCCATTTATTACATGCACATACATCCTTGTAGACACATCCTTGTAATTACTGTTTATCAAAGTTATTGCTATGGAAACAGGGAGTGCTCACAAAATACACCACCCTGTCTGCCAAAAATTCTGATTATCAGTGATTATCAATCTACCAGTATTTTATAGTTCACCATTTTAAGTGTTTCACAAGTACTGGTGGTCCAACCCACAACATAACCCACGTAGGCACAATTTCAGTTAAAGGATTTGTCTCTCGATAAAAGATGTCTATCTTCCCATTGCAGAAATGTATACGGACCCAATAAATGGTATTGTAATAGTCATTGTTATGGCGTTGCCTCTTTACCCTAATAGGATGACAAATCTTCGCTTCTGCTCTTTGTTTACAAGCGTGATGGATAATACGCACAAGACCTTTAGGTGTTTTTTTTTACGGGTACAAACAAGCTACTGTCAATCCGTTAACTACCTCACTTGAACCAGATCTTTCATTGTAGCCATTAGCTATTGTCAGCACTTTAGATAAGATCACAGAAATGGGAGGCACAGGCTCTAACTCTTGCTTCCAAGTTCCAAATCTGTTGTCCTATGATGTGCCAGATTGTGCCCAGCTTGGTGAGGAAGGAAAGAGAAACTGGCATCAGTATCACTCACTGGAGTTAGATCAGAACGAGTTTCCTTTTCAGTTTTACAGTGGGTTAGAGCACTTCTGTACAGACCGGACCACACCTAAACATGACACAAATGTCATTTTACTTAGCTAGACATGAATAGCTAACCTCACATGAATTAACCATAAGGCCTATGGTGGGTATTATTTCAAGTTTCAATTTGATTTGCCATTTATGACTAGTACAAGTACAGGTATTTTGAAAATGTGGATCCAAAAGTCAAACTTTGACAAACAAAAAACATAACATTGACATGATATCCTATTCCTTTGTAAAATAATGTTCATATAAACAATACGAAACAAATGAAAGTGCATATTATGAATTATAATAAACTTTAAATATCTTTAAATGATTGCAGGGATTGCATGCATGTATGGGCTTAGGCTATAATCAGGTTTGTAATTATTAACACACACAAACAAAACTATACTATACTATCATACTATACTATACTATACTATACTATACTATACTATACTATACCATACTACAGTACTTTACAATACCATGCATAACACTGTTGTTACATTTATGCCATCACACACATTTTCAGTTCACAAACACTCTAACACACACATTTGCTCCTGTCTTTAAAGTGAGGCAGAAAACCCTTAGGAATCTACCTCCCCTTGCCTCTCCCCCCGCATCCCCCTCCCAGCCCCCATAGGGCCAACAACAGTGTCCACCTACATGCTCACTCAGCTTTTCTTCACGCTCACCCTAGTTCTGTCAGACTTTATACTGGAATGTTACTTAAATGAGCAACATCACAGTGGGAGAAATGCATTTGGGTGTGGTTTTCATTGGGTTCCACTTTACTGCCACTTTTATGCCTTGTCATAATTCAGCACAACATGGTTTGACTGTTATTTTGTCATATTTTTTTATTATATAGTACCTTTACAGTACAGATCACATCCATGGCCTTGACCAGACAACATGATCAGTACTGCCTTCTGACTCATTAACACAAGCAATCAATTGATCAGTGATCAACTGATCACTTGATAAAACTAATGGTTGAGAGTCCACTGAGAGGTCTTGTTAAATAAATTATAATCCAACAGATTGACCACAGGATCCAACATAATCTATTAAGGAAAAGTGTCACAATTTAGAGACTTAATTTAGCCCTGGACATCTTATTGAAGTACATTTAATTGAAGTTCTCTTAATTTCCATCAAAAAGTTCTTATTTGACTAAACTGAAAACATAGAGATCAACATTAGATATAGATATAACATGACAATAACTACATTTCATTTCACTCTCAATATGGCCTGCTTTATTACTAATATATACATCCAGTATCCAGTGTCTGTTAATGAAATTGGAAATACCTTTTTGGGTGGACCTTTCAGATATACAGATACAATATAAACATGACTCCACTCTGAGGTGATATGTCAGGTGCATTATCTTATGCAAAGGAGTCTATTTTCTCTGTCTCTTCCATGAATCAGTGTAAAAGGCAAAGAGGAACCTGTTTGTTAAATTAAGTTGGCGCGTACTAGTGTATTATTAGAAGTGTATTATTTGTTTCCATTCTCATTTGCTTCCAATTCATCTTGTGTCTCATGAGATTTTTGGCCTCCAACTATTCACACCTTACATTTTTTTGCCGTTTGACCTGCACCCTCTTTTTATGCACCCCTTTTCCGATTTCACTTATTCTCTCTCTCTCTCTCTCTCTCTCTTACACACACACACATGCACACACACACACACTTCATCTCTCTTTCTCTCTATGAAATGACATTGGACACCTGATACATATTTCATGATGTGTCTGCCCGCCCCCAAATAAAGAACGCCATAAAAACACAAACACAGTCCCCCTGGAAGTGTGTCCGTGTGTGTTCACAAAGCATCCAGGCCTGATCCACAGTCATTCCATGGAATAAACAGTTACACCCTATGGCTCCAAGGACATTGTTTGAGGAGATAGGGAGACCTGCATTCTTGAACGGTCTGTCCGTATACGGAGAATGTGGATAATAAGTAGAAACTGCTTGCCACCAGGCTGTGTGAGAAAAGGACACAACAACAAAAAATCATACATGTACTCAGATATGTGCCCTGATGTTGTCTTTCTTGGTATGCCCCAGCCACATAACCTCAAAACAGAAGCCCTGGTAGGTGAGATGAGGTTAGCTGATGTGCACAACATCCGTAGAAACAAACCTCTACGATGCAGCGCTTAGCCAAAACTCATGGTACTGTGAGATTATCGATTTTCATAGAGGGGATGAAGTTTCAACAACACTCAAAATATCAGGACAGCTGCTTGGCTAAGTGTTTAAGTACCCCACACACACACACAAACACACACACTCAGGACATCAGTTTCGGCTTCATGTCATTTTTCCCCTCTTCTGCGTTGCTCTTCTACATTGTCTCTCTCCCAGATTCTTCCTTTCTTCCCCCTCATTATCCAGGTTGTTTGAAGCAGAAGTAGAGGATGTTGGGCCATGTGTGGAAGGAAGGACATAAAAGGGTAATCTTACTTAATTCCTCCTGTGATGAGCTGGTTCGTGCTAACCGTTGCTACATCAAACGCACAGGGAAATTGGGCATGGTATTGGAAAACAAACGGTATCGGAAAACGATACAGTTTTCTAAATTGGATTTGCTTTTTTAGATGCCATTGGGTTATTTCTTTATTTTTTTTTGTCTCCTTTATTTTTTTTGTCTCCTTTATTTTTTGTACATTTATCTCCCCATTCATCACATCATAGCTCACAAGTTCACAAGGCAGACAATGACACTTTAGAAAATAGCTTGAATATTATTATTTTTAACCTTTTCCAGCCGGAGGCAAAATTCCGAACATTCCATATGCTGCCGAAATATGATTATCATATTAATATTCATATTTTATGAATTTTCATATTCAATCGTACACCTAAACGGGTTATACCATTTTGAAGAGGAGAACTAGGGGATTTTAATGATGTGAATAAATATATGATTACTTAAGGCAAATCATATTTTATTAAGGTGATTTCAGGCAGCCATTTTTTACAAAAACTTCTCCATCCACCATACCTCATCAGACAACTTACATTTTGACGACTTTAATTACAAGATGGAGGAAAACTTTGACTAGGTGGAATATCCACAAATCTGTGGGCAATGTAAATCCGAAAACAGATTAGAAATATCTTATTTTGATTAAAAGCTATGACCATTCTAGTGACTAGTGGTAACATGGGGAAAACCGGAATTCTCCTCCCCCAAAAGTAGCTAGCGCTATGCCTGGCTACTCCTATCGATAACTAAAAAACGTTCTACTGTCTTCCACAATCGACCGAATTGGCCAAACAAGATATCAAAATGTAGCTTATAGTTTACATAATCTAGCTAGTTAATGTTGTTTTTCCAAGTTTCACAGAAATATGCTAAAGTTGAGGCTAAACAGCGCTACTATCGTCATACTACCCTTCCTGCCGGACAAGTATTTCTCTCGTCAAAATAACTCCCGTCACTCCCACAAACAAATTCTTCGTAAGTAAAAAGTTTAGACTTTTAATTGACAATATTCACAACACATATTAAGACACTTGTCTTTAATCATAATATCGTCTCCGATTTCAATTCGAAGCTGTAAATCTCACACTGTAGGCAATCTTCCATGGTCTCCGCTCTGGCTCCGACTCGGAAAACAATGGCTGCCGTTGCAGACGATACAGTAAATTTCTCCTCCCACTAACCCCTTAACCAATGGTATGTGCTTTGAGCTTAACTTGTCATGAGTATCCAGAAGCTTTCAGAATTAAAATTGGTGATTGGACGGCAGAGCTATTAAGGCGTGAACCATGGGCATTTAAATGCCCATTTTTGAATGGGCCGGCTGGATAGGTATTTGTACTTGTTGCCAAGGAAATACATCTTGGCATTCCAGCCATTTGCGTGAGGCTGTCATTTGGGTAAAAAACATATTTTTTTAATACTTCCCAGCTGCGCCATAGTGAGTGATATGAAAGCAAATCGGAACCAGAGGCTAAAAACCCTGTTAAGGACCCTTTACAACTCCCTGCATTTACGTTGTCAATGACGGCAGATTGGTAGCCATTCACTCCATCTCTCTTCTCCTCATCCTCCTTTTGACAAAGCTTTTGTGAAACCAGATGCGTGGTCAATGACTGTGCCGACAAGTTTTGAACCAGCGTTTGTGAAATTGACCAATGAAAATGCACAATATACTCAAAAAGAAAACCTTGGGTTGCTCAAGATGTAAGTCCTGATCAATTATCAGAATTAATAATTTCAAACTTGTTGTTGCTTCCTTACATAATAGTTACATTTATGTGTTTGAGGTCTCCTTTTTTAAATTCCATGTTGGAATCTCATCATAAAGGCAGATTTGGGTTTGATGTAATTCACAGAGTATGGCCTTGGCAAGACATACAAAAGAGACTTGGCAGTCCATTTTGAAAAAATACTAGCATCATGCTTACTCTCGCTTATCTCAAAGGCGATGGACGTGTCACTTAGAACATTAGACACACCTACACTGTCTGTGCTCCCCTGCACAGCTGGAACAAGCATGGATTTGAGAAAAAAGGAGAGGAAAATAGGAGTGTGCTGAGAATAGACTGTTAGCTGCCTTGGAGAGTTATTAAGAAAAAGAGAATATGGCATAGGAGAAATATTCTGACGTAAAAAGAAGGGACTTTATCGTCTGAGCCCAGAGAGACATGAATATTGGTGGGCGAGCACTCTGAGAGAGTGGGGGCAAGATACCCATGGTGGGGCGATAACACACATGACAAAGATAGGGTGACCTGGCTATCTGATGAACTGGAGGACGGTGTGGCCCTTTAATACAGGGTTTGTTCTCCTCACAGTATATAAACACTGCTTATCTTATCTGGGGCTGCACTCTTGCTCCTTCCTCCCTACCTCCCTGCCTCCCTACCTCCCCACCTCCCCGCCTCCCTACTTTGTAGTCTCCCTACCTCCCAGCCTCTCTACCTTCCAACCTCTTTGCCTCCTTGCTTTCGTACCTCCCTACCTTCCCTTCTCTCTACCTCCTTGCCTCTTTACCTCCCCGTCTCGCTGCCTCCCTACCTCCCTACCTCCCCACTTCCCTACTTCCCTACTTCCCTACGTCATAGTCTCCCTACCTCCCTGCCTCTCTACCTCCTAACCTCCCTGCCTCTCTGCCTTCTTGCTTTCTCACCTCCCTACCATCTCTCCTCCCAACCTCCCTGCCTCTCTACCTCCCTGCCTCTCTACCTCCCTGCCTCTCTGCCTCCCTGCCTCTCTACCTCCCTGCCTCTCTGCCTCCCTACCTCTCTACCTCCCTGCCTCTCTGCCTCCCTACCTCTCTACCTCCCTGCCTACTCTAGTGGAGAATAGCATTACTATTTTAGTGTCTATGCTTGTGTAGTAAGTAAGATACAAAGTAAGATACAAAGAAGTGACAGAAAGGGAGACAAATAGTCTGGGTGGTGCCTTACAAACAAACAGAAACACAAAATAATTACAATGTCCCTCTAAGGCTTTCTTCTTTATTTGAGTGCCCGGTCAACCAAAATGGCTGCAAAAGAATCGGAATCAGAAAACCTAAAACTCTTATACAAAATGTCTGAATCTCTAATATAACAATGCTGTGTGCTGGTGCTTAACGTGTTACGGTTTTGCATAACATATGGATTGTGGTTCGGGATATGCCAATGTGACCAGATGAAAGATATGACACATACACACACTCTCCCACAGCACACACACAGACACACACTCATACCGGAGACTGAGAAATTATAATGAAAATGTCTGTCAAGGCACATCAACAGCAGACAGAAAACATTCTAATCTAGCCTCGCGCTGTGAGTGGAGGTGTGAAATGAGACTTCTGACAAGAAAAAAACACATCAGCCCCACTCTTGATCTTTATCCACAAACGGGTATTCATGAGTGATGTGTCTGTGCGTGTGTGCAGTGTGCATCAGTGTGTAGTGAATGTGTACAGGTATGTGTATATCGATGGTATGACAGGTATAGAGAGTTATACACCTGAGTTTTTAATTTGTGTGTCTGTGTGTGAGCATATGCTTGGGTTTTTCTGGCTTTTTTGTTTTGTATGAATACATCATATTTTTGTCAGTCAGAATGGATCGTGGTCATTAGTATTTATGATTCTGTCTACTCATCACGGTCTGTGACGTATTCACACACTGTCAACCTCAGAAACATAGCAAGTACACAAACGCCATTTGGTTTGCAAACAGACATCCACAAACTATTTACATAGATGTGCATATACAGTACTGTGTTTGTGTGTGTTGATGGGTATGTGCATATTTGAATGTTAATAGACAAGCAGCAGTGACACAACATCACATGATTGTGCGTGTGTGCGAATATATTATTGGAAAGAAAGGGGTACACCATAATATTGCAGAATCAAATCTAGAATATGTTGATGCATCTCTGTTGACACTGAAAAGAAAATATCAGTTTGAATCTAATGAATGTGGATGTGATGTGTGTGTGCGTGTGCCTGTATGCGAGTCCGATTATACATCTCTTATACATTATACAGTGTGTTAGCATGCCAATATGAGACCCATATGATTTGTGTGTGGGTGTGTGCATGCATGTGTGTTAGTGTGCTTGTGTGTTTTAATATGGCTAGCTCCACCAATTACATCACTGGATGTTACGAAATCAAGCCTCCACTAAACTCTCTCCAATCACTTTTAAGTAAATGTTAGCTCAGTTGTGGGTGGAGTGGATCACTCCAGCCTTTCCCCTGGGGGCCTCAGAAGGGGGCTGCAGTGGGGTTGAGCGTGCGAGTAAAGCGAGCCGCCAGATAACGGCCCCTGGTGCGTCCCCCCACTCTTCGGGCACCGGCGTTATCGAATGAGGGGGCCGAACCTTAACCACTCTCCCTCTCTCACCTCTCGGTTCCGTGACATTTGTCAGGGCTGTGTGATGCCATGAGTGACAGCTAGAGGCTCTTTGGAGTGTGTGTGAGCAGAGAGGGCCTGGCAGAGAGAGATAAGAGAGGAGACCACACACAAACACACACGCACACAAACACAAGGGGATTGGCGGCAATACACACGCTCAAGAACTCCTTTTACACAACGCACACAAACACATATGTATCAACGCACATAAACAACTTTCCTATTCCGTACAGACATCTGTCTTTGCATATATTCAAGGCATACACATGAATATTGAGGCATTATAGTCTTAGCTCTTTATTGCGAGCACAATCTCACACAGGCACACACATTTTAATACCCAATATGCACACACTCTATCTGGATGCATTATAATGCTACCATCCTTACTCAAACACACACACAAAGCTGTCACTTCAGATTGTGCTATAGTCGTATGAACGGACGCATATACTATAAGAAGAGACAAACATTTTACATGGTACAAATATGCGCAATCACTATGACCATAGGATCAGAGGAATGGAGTCTGTGAGGGACTTTGGAAGCATGGAAGATTTGGAGATACATGTCCAAATGTCAAAGATTGCATGATGATGATGATGTGGGGTGTCGGGGGGTTGCACGCATGCACCTCTTCCTCCCATTTTTGGTTTGTACTGAAAGAATGCATTTTTACATTTTCACACCAGCAACCCCCTCTAGCTACCAGTCCTTGTAGCTCATCCATATGTATGTCCACACACACACACGCACACAGAAATGCACGCAAGCACACACGCGCAAACAGGACCATAGCCCAGCCCAGCTTGCCTTTCTAGTCCTCAGGGACTGCAGCAGATGGCAGCTGTTCAAAAACACAAGTCCCTAGACCTGGGTGCCTTGCCTGAAGAGGTGCCATTGATCATAGAAATGAAGTGGAGCTGACATTGATCATTCTTCCTCCTCCGCATCCCCACGGCTCTCTCATGGAATGTAAAGAAGCACGAAACACTTAAGACTCAGATTGAGAGAAAAGAGGACATTCTGGGGTAGGCACTTTTGGAGACCCAAGCGTCCAAGCAAATATGATCCTTTAAATCAAACCGTTTGGACTCGTTTGATAGGCGTTTCTGCGGCAGCGGTTGAAGGTGGACGTCGTTCAATGGGCCTTTGGAAGAAAACACATCTTGATAATAGATTTTCCTATTTCTAAATGAGAGCCTAATTAGATGCTGCTTAACTGACACTGATGGAAGATCCAGAATGCAAATATCGATTCTGCTCTCGGACTTCTCCCCAGATCCAATTCACTTTGCCTTGTATCAATCTTTCTCTCGATAGAACGTAGCTCTATCGGGACGAGCAATTAGTTATAATTACCAAGGCTTAAATCAAAATGGATTTCAACGAGTAAGTGCTTAGCTGACTGTCTCTGAGATAGCCTGCAATTTAAGTTTTTCCAAACATTTCAAACCCTGTAGTGTCTAGTGACTCAGAGACCTGAAAGATTAGTTTGGTTTTGACTGCGTTGACAGACACAGTATAGCACCTACATGCTAGCCATGGACCTCTCAGGTGTGAAAACCTCAATTGTAATCCTAAACCGTTCAGAAAACATTCCTTCTATGTGTTTGTGTGGAAGAGACAGTGTGTCCCACCACCTTGGGACCTAGGTAGAGAGCCTGTCCCCACCACCATCACACCACCAGCCCTCAGAACCCCTCAGGATGGAAACCCTCGCCAAAGGATTGTATCCCATAGAGAACACACAGCATCCATTTTCAATTTTCACTTCCCCCTGTTCAGATAAAGCTCTTTCTTTGGTATAAGGAGCGCTGGATAATTGCATATAATTGGATTTAGCAGTTCAATGACCTTGTGGTCAGACTATCCTATCTTGACAATAAAAGGCTTGGGAGAGAAAACGAGAGGGGGAGAGAGAGAGAGAGAGAGAGAGAGAGAGAGAGAGAGAGAAAGAGAGAGAGATAGAGAGAGAGAGAGAGAAAGAGAGAGAGAGAATACTGTGTGCATTTTGTCTTTAGCTTGCTCAGCTATTATGCAGATTGCTTATAGTGGAGGGGTCCATGTGCTATTCTTAGTAATCTCAGCTCACTTTTAGCCTTGACACACAACTGAATAATGATGGTAGTACGTTCCCTTCAGTCCCTACTGGGTGGTAATCATGTGAATCAGGCACACACTAACTCATCTCTGCTTCAACTTCTACTGCAAATGTGCTACAGAAACAGATCAGTATTGTTCTACTTCTGAATGTACTGTACAACACATAAATTATAACTTCCTGAATCCAGATCAATCCTTGGCATCTCCCAAAGAGGCCTTCCCTGTACGTTTGTTTTTGATCTGCCCTCATTCGCAAGTAGCTAACAGGCGTGCCCCCCCCCCGCCTCGCAAACACAAGGGACAAAGGCCCTCTTTCGCATCCTCTCTGATACACTAATCCACTTTCTCACCATGCATCCATCCAGCGGCGCCCGTTCCTAAGGTACACCGCACGGAACCTAGTGGAACTGCCACAACTCACTGACAGGGCCGGCAGGGGGGTGTTGCTTGTTGCCAAGATCCGATGACACGGGCACCACCGGCCCTTCTCTGTTCTGCAGCCAACGGCCAAGTGAGGTGGACGTGGGAGTTAGAGGGGGTAAGGATGGTGAGGGGCTGAACTAGACCCACTCGGGGCTGACGACCGCACCAGGCTTCATCTACAAGACTGAGCTAATAGGAGACACACCAAACACGAATGTCTCATAGCGTCCAACACCTGTCAGTCTTAAACCTCTCGTCTTGGTAAAGAAGGTCTTTAAAAATAGTTTAGAGCAGATTGTCAGGTTTCATGTGAAGGACTGGCAGTGTGGGATTGGTACAGCATGCCAGATAGATGACGCTGTGACAGATGGCTTCTCTGAAGCAGATAACAGCCCTACCTGATATTCGGGTCCCCTGATGTTCTAGTGCTGTTGGAGGCGTAGCCAAAAGCTTGATGACGGTAGAGCCGGTGGTGTGTGTGTTTGTGTGTGCCAGTGTCTGTGTGTAAATGCATGTGTGTATTAAGGAGAGAGACCTGCTTTATAGAACATAGATAGAATCAGAACACACAGGTATACAAACACAGACACACACACACACACACTTGCGTCAGGTGTGTGACTATCTCACCCCTGCGGCTGCCTCTTCTTGGGAACTGTGTTATTCTCTATGGGTTCCAGGCCACTCTGGCTGCCTCAATCTGCTGCCTTTGGATCAGGGACAGAGAGGCAAACTCAACAGACAGAGACACAACAAATGTGTTTCTCTGTTTACATTTCAATACTTCCTAAGTGCATACAATATAATCTCAACAGCACACAAAGCTTGGTGACTCTGTGACTTATGTGCCATATTCTGCATCATGCTAAGTCACGTTTAACACGGGTGTGAAATTCAAAGACAGAAACATACATTCAAATCCGTAGAGAAGCTTTTCCGAAGCTGCTAATATAAATAGCTAGATAATAGCTGCTTGTATCTGTTGCACTCACCTGTGCTTCATCCGTCTCGTTAGTTGGAGAAGGCTCACAGTGAAACAATAACCAGTCTGCAGTGTGGGCTTAATGGGGTGTGGGATTCGTGGCAATATAAAAAGGATTTGGGCCTAAAGGCAATTTTACAGAAAGGAGATTTATTAAAGGGTAAGAGTTTATTTTATTGACCTATACCAGCAAGGAGTCTGTACTTTACCTTCTCTCTCGACCAGCAATGAACTAGGCCCTGTAGCAATAGTAAAGTCTGAACATAATTTCTGAATAAAACAGTCTCCCTAACATAATTACTGGATTTTCTTATTTCATTTTATATAACCTTTTTTTTCAAATGCAAATCCAGCTTGACTTTTCAGGCTAGAACCCTATATATTAAGAGGATAATGTAATAAAAATGCACAATGGAAAATGTAATTACTTGCCGTGAGACAGAGAAAGAGAGATAGAGGGGAAGAGGCTAAAAGAGCTCTTGGGAGAGAAGGATATAAATAGGAGGATAAAGTATAGAGAACAGATTTGAACATGTAACAGTGAGTTAAAAAATAGGAGAGTGTCATAGAAAGAGTGAAAGATGGGAAAAAATGGAAGGCGCGGAAGAGAGTCATTGACAGACATAGAGGGGAGGGGAGGCGGCAGAGCTAAGAGAGCTATGCAGGAAAGAGAAAGAATTAAGGGGGGAAACTAGAAGAGACAGTAGGCATGCCAATAGCGACAGCTACGGACGAAAAGAGAGAGGTGAGGTTTTTCCAAGAAAGACGGTGGTTCACAGCCACACCAATATGGCCGTCGTCATGGTAGGAGAGACACAGGAGCCTGTTGCCATGCCAACACGGGGCGAGCCGCAGCATTTCAGCACACACGTCTACAGAGGGCCTCAAACCGTCAAGTGACTTTTAGAAAACTGAGCGCTTAGATTTAGATTGTGTCAAAAATAAGAAAAAAAATGATTTGGGGCAGACTTTTCTAGCTCTTCTCTCCATAATTTGTAGCACTGTACTGGGGCTCATCTTTCTGTGGAATATTGCTGACACTTCAAGGTGATATGCTCCACATTGACAGTGAAAATTATTAATGAAGGTAATAAAAGGCTTTAGCAGGTTTTACGAAGGTAGGATGGAGGAAGTGGACGACAAATGTATACTTGACTTTTACAATTTCGGTAGACCTATGCACACACACACACACACACACACACACACACACACACACACACACACACACACACACACACACACGCACACACGCACACACAAATGTATAGCTATAGTTCCACTTACAACACAAACAGCTTTGTCTTCTCCACTATTTGTCCCTACATCCAAGGATTCCATTTTAAGCCTGAGCTGTGCGTCACTATAGATGTTGTCGGTGGGGGGTTCTATTCTTGCATCCCATCATACGTGAAATACAGTTCCGAATAACAGAACATCGCTATTTCACAGCAGACTGGCCTCCAACGCCTTGTACATCGTGTTTTAACATTGTTGAAATATTTGTTTACAAGGTTCAGTGCCATTTAATTTTCTTGTGATCAACTCTCTCTCTCGCTCTCTCTCTCTCTCTCTCTCTCTCTCTCTCTCTCTCTCTCTCTCTCTCTCTCTCTCTCGCTCTCGCTCTGTGTGTCTCATTTCTTCACTTTGTAGTCTTTGTTTAAAGATGCGGGAGGATTCAGTGTTCTGTCTGAGCCTGGTACTTATTCAGTTTGTCTAATTAGGGGTTAGTTTTCTTAGATAAAAGGAAGCTACGAGGCTTTTAGCTAAACCACAGAAAAAGTATGGCTGCACTACAGACCTTAAACAGAATATAAAGTTTCCCTGATACATTCCTTTTGAATTCCCAGTGTATTTAAACCTATAATATGTATATTGTATGTAACTATGTATGTATTTATATATATTAATGTTTATATATATATACAGTATGTATACACACACACATATGCAACCCAGAATATATGTATGTGTGTGTATATACACACGTCACGTACATATATATTATAAATACATACATTGATATACAAAATATATATTATAGGTTTAAATGCACTTTTTCCTGGAAACCTGGAACCTAGAGTCTAGAGTTCCGGTTTGGAAAAAGGAGGAACCAATGATTGTTTCTCTGTACCAAGAACACAAAGAAGAACATTTTTGCCAAATGTCCGAGACGAGAATGGTCTGGCAAGATTGTGAGGACAGAGAATGTACCAATAAGAGATTGAGATGCAATGTGTGCTTGCTTACCCCTTGCTTAACCACTTTCAATCAAACTGTAGCCGGAGGAAAGCGAGGAAGTTCAGATGAGAATTGGGGGCGCTGTTTCTCATATTGGATTTTTTTGTATTAGAGCCATTATTCATCCAAGCCAAGTTTCACTTCAATAATGGTACCATTTAAATGTATATATTTCAACAACTTAGCAGTACTTAAGTTGTTCATATTTATGCCACACTATGTTCACTTTTTGAACCATGTTAGCTTGTAACCGCCACTTGTGCAGTGGCAAAACTAGTATATAGTAACCTTGCAGGGGCTCAAAGATTATTTGTAAGACTTAAGACAGATTGTCGATCTATCACATTACAACAAAACACACCCAAATACATATTTTGCTTCTAAAGATGTTGAATTAAAACAAATGATGCTTTGTTAGAACATTTGCAAAGTTCACTAACTAATGTTTTCTGCATAAATAATTCAAGAACCACTACACATCATGTAGTTAATGCATGGCTTCATATGTGATTAATCTTGCATAATTACATAACTTTCTCCAAGGAAGTCAACTTGCCAAAGAGACGTGAATTATCTTGGTTAATTGAGTTTATCAAACTAAATGAAATGGCAACATGCCATTATGTTGGAGGACATTAAGTTCTCATTATTGTATGTATTCGTGAATACCTGCTGAGTTCTCCTGGTACCAAACAGCGTCACACAGCCATAAAGTACGCTGTTGTATAGGAAACACAAACAGTCGTTTCTTCTCGTAGCATTCCTCAGTCTCAGTAAGGCGAAATATACAAAGATAACGCACTAAATATAAAAGAACACGATGTGAGACCGTGGGGAGAGAGGGAATTATCGTCATGAAACATTAAACATCAACAAATGCTCGGGGCAAGGTGGTGTTTCAAATTAACATCTCAAAGGATTCGTTTAGGTTGTGAAACTGAGCTTATAGAGCTAAAGGGTTCGATACAAACTTTGGGCTTTGAAACAGGCAGCAACAGGTGACAGGTGAGGGAATACAATCAAATGAACATTAATAAAGAAACAGAGAAGCCACAGATGATTGGAACCGTGTTATCAAGCCTTTGATAAGCTTTGAGAGGGTGGTGTGCTCAATAGAGACGCTTTTGGAGGACGGTTCCTTGTCGGGCAAGAAAAGCACTAGGGCTTGTGGGCATTGGCCTTGCTAAGCACCCATCGAGATGGGCGTAATGTTCATATCCGCTTTATTTGAACGTGTGGCATCCGATGGCAATTAGATGTTGCTTCACCAAGCTAAAGGGAATTAAAAAGAGAACTGAACGTTTCGGAAACTGGTCCCAGCCCTTTCTGCTGCTCATGACGGAAGCATAGTGAAGAGGCCATTCACAGCTTTCCCCCAACGACCGACCATGAAAGGAAATGCGTCAGTTCCTTGTCGAGGGTCATGCTATTAGTCAGATGCATGTGAAGCACGAGGGATGACAGAATTAAAAGGGCAGAAGGGAAGATCAATTATTAGCATCAGCATGGGACCTAGGATAGGAAGCATTGTTTTGCTATTATGAAATGTCACTTCATGTTATACAGCCCTTGAGTTGTACAGTCCTTGAGTCAGTGTTTTACTTTGAGTGTGAAAGCTCATACGGTACACATAGTACTGCACATCAAAACCATAACCAGCTGAAGGAAAACGGTCCTTTTCTGGAATCTAATGCATTGATTGGAGGACATACAAGCAGGTCACCATAGTCCACTCTTCGTCTCAATTCTAATATTAGAACATTTCTGTGTCATACCATATGTAGGTTCTGTTTAATTAAAGGAGCGGTTCAGTTGTCTACTCCCTGCCAATCTGAAAGAGTATCCAATTAATTCAGCGAATGTATCTCAGACAAATTAACTGAGTTTTAATGAATAAAATGTGCGAATGAAATGAATCACTGAACTATATGTGATTAATTTCGGAAAAGTTAGGTGAACATGATTGCGTTATGATACATATTTAACCTGATGCCGTAGGACCGTGGTTCTCTCTCTCTCTCTTTATACACACACGGGTGCACACGCACACACCTGTTTGCGTTTATACACATGCACAAAACACAAACAACAAATTAGGGCAGGTGGGGAAGGACCATTGGCAGACTGATTAAAATTGACATCGTAAATCTCGGGCGACTTTCCACTGCCTCTATATGGAGATTCCTCATTTGATGTGGTTCCATAGGATCTAAAGGAATAAGTGTTTGGAATTCACGTCAAAACATTTCATTTCTAATCTTGCTCTAACTTGTCTGACCTTCATCTTAAATATTCCATTTAAATGGTAAACCACTTCATTTGACATGTTTTCAAACAACTCCATGAACTTGACTTGACTCCCGGTGACTGTAGTGAGAGCTAAAGTGTAAAGTCACCATAAAGATTTGATGTTAGCCCCTCTTAACCTAAGTGCCTTTCTATGGTCAACAGTTCCCAATGGCATTTAATCAGAAATCGCCGTACCCTTAACACACCTACTCACAGACACACACATGCACAAATACACACATTTTTGGAGGCAAACAGAAATAATATTTCTCAAAAATATGAATGAATAACACGCTGGAATACAGCTGACTGTGAAAACGTTTGATGCCAGCAAAACCAAGCACCCTTCATATTATGAACGGAGAGCTGGGACAGATTCCTAAGGGAGGGGCGGATCCATCTGTTTGATGAATTGACGGCTTAGCCTGTTGACAATTAGCGACATAGGGTCAAGTATACCTCACTGGGATGATGACTGAGGGGTCAACGGGGTTTTTAACTGAACATTTTGAAAATGTATTTAACTATAAAGGATGGATAATGTATCAATGCAAGATAAACAGCAGATACCAAGAATTATGGCCTTCCATTTGATGTCAGGGGGCGGGGGGGTTAAACGAAGGTTTTCTTTCTTGATATCTGACAACTCAATTATTGAAAAAGAAAGAGGTGTGGAGGTCAACTCATAACCAGTTCCCTCCCTTGTTGTCCCAATAATCTCTGCAGATCCATGTATTTCTCCCTCTTTCTATCTCTCGCTTTCTTTTCCCCACATCTCCTTCTGTTCTTCCACAGAACTCCAACGTGAATTATTAAAGCATTTTAAATTTCGCTTGAGTTTCTATATTACTTTAACTGTGGAAAGACCTCATGCATTATACATTGGCCTATTGAGATGTATATTCACCTTCACTAAGAATTATCTCCAGACATCTTTTAAACAAATGTTTTTACAAATGGCTCCAGCTCTCTCAGTAGCCCTGAGGGCAGAAGCCACGCTTGCACTGTTATGAGATGATACATCAATATCAAAAGTCATTCCTCAGTTACAGTATAATGCACTACAATGAGATACATGAACAGCTTTATGTGTCAAAGTTAGCCTTGTCATACAGAGGTAAACTCAACTTGGAGATTATTTATGGTGTTGCTAGGTAATACAGTACAAAGAATATGTTTTACTGCAAAGCAACTTTTATTACCTAATGTTAATGTAGGTTGTATCTTTTCTTAACACAAAAACACAACATCTTAATAAAACAAATCACATTATTATTTTTTACAAATGACCAACTCATTTTTTGTAGTTTTTTCTCCTGAAGGTGTGGCAACAGTGTGTAAGCATATGGTAGTGTGGGTATCCTTAGAGGATATTGATATGCCATTTCAGCTCGACGGGGGTCCAAACATGAACACACACACACAAACACACACACTCAAACACCTCTGTATCACAGTCTACCTTTACCACTGGTGAACGATGGAATTGGAGACTGACTGAGAAGGGAGGGAGGATAATGATGATGACTCTCATTCTTCTTTGTCCCTTTCAAATGTCCTTGGTCTCCCCAACCCCTGTCTCCTTGCACATCTGTTCACATGTGCATATATGATGGAAAGGCCTAGTATATGAGGTGTTAGCAGCAGCTCAGCACCATAGGTGGTTGGGTAAACACTTGGTGAGTGATGGGCATTTGACAAGGTCGCTCAAGATTGAACCTGTTGCTGAAATGATAATTGAGCCACATTGTTCATTTTCCAAGTGAACTCTGACGCTTATCTCGATGAAGATGCAATTATCTCTAAAACCCCGTTATGGTGTGTTGATGTAGCTCACGCCCAAATCGCGTTGACGTCTATCCCATGCTTGGATTTTTTTCTCTGGACTGTTGGAGCTGTTTTCTCACCCAAGGCTGTAGAATAATCTGAGTAATTCTGAAGTGCCTTCCCAGCAGTGGGGGTGCACATATAGAAGACTGGAGGCAAAATGGAGGAGATGATGAGGAGAGGAGGAAGGGAGGAGTAGAGCAGAAGGAAGCTGCAGCTGGCTGATTGAGCGGTTGATTTGGTGGGAGCAAATGAGGGGGAGGAAGAGAGAGGGAGAGAGAGCGGGCCACATTTCGCTGAATGCACGTCCCCTTCCTAATGACAGAATTATGACCCTTCCCCATCTGTCAGTCAATCATCTCCAGCCAATCAGAGCTCATCCCATCTCGGCTCCAGTTTGGCTGGGCACTCCCATCTGCAACTCAATTAAGGATAAAATCAGATATTCAGATGTCGGTATAGAGGGAGATTTATAGAATGAAGTTGTATTTTCATTATCCCCCCCGTATGTGAAAGTGATACTGTTTGTGTTAGCGGTAATTTGATTTGTGCAAGAAGGAGTGTGAGTGAGAGTGCAGATACAGTTCTGTGGTTCAGAGTGTGTGTTGTGTGCTCATCAATGGTGACCTTTCTTTCTGCAGAGGCTTATGGTACATATAGACTTTCACATGTGGTCAACTGGCAAAATTAAGATAAAAGGATACTCCCTGAGGCTATTGGCTATCTTTTTCTCTCCTTATCTCTCTCTCTTTCTCTCCCTTGATCAAACACACAGACACACACACACACCTCTATTTCCTCATTTGTATTCTGTGATATGTTTGAGTTTTTATTCCTCTGTGTTGATTACCAGATTCCTGTGCCACCCCTCGATCTCGTCATTTTTGGTCAGGGGCTGAGACGGCTGCCAGCTGACGATGCCACCAGCTGCTGCCGCCGTGTCCTTGCCTTCCCTATCTCCTCGCAGGACTGTGCCATATTAACACTCCTCCAACCCTTCCTCCTTCGCTGGCAGTGGGGTGGGCAGGGGGGAGTAGAGGAGGGAAGAGATGATTTGGTATGCACCATCCAGCACAGCCTCCTGTTTCATTGCAGAGCTCTTATCTTCCTAATGGATTAAGGGAGAAAGAACAAAATGAACGGAGGTGGCAAAAGGATGATTGGACTCCCTGCAAAGGACCTGCAGAAAGTGCCGCGAGTAGATAAATAAAACATGCAGGACATGTTCTGTGCCTGGAATCTCAGTCCTTATTAAGAGTGAGCACGACAGAGAATGGCTCGTACTAGTCTAGAGCAGCCACAGTTGAAGGGGTGAGGAGGGGTGGGGTGTATATGAGAAGGGATGGTAAGAAGTCTTGCCCCACAAGTGGTTGTTTGATGCTAAGGGTTAGGGGCAGATAGGCAGGACATTGTACCTCTGGCTTTTGTGTGTCTATTCTCACCACAGCCTGTCACATAGCTATTGTTGGTGCTGTAGCCACAGTCACCAATAATAACTCAGCAGTCTTTGTAAACTCAAAGTACTGTAATATGCCTCATGCAAGACTATCTCTGTCTACAAGTCTTTGGATTGCATAACAAACAGTTACACCCGATGGATTTGCAACAGGTAGTACTCAAGTAAAGTTAATGTCAATTTATGCCCAACTGCAAATGTAAAAATAAATCTGTCTGCTATGACAGGAGGTTATAGTGATGAAATACGACATGATGAAAATGACTCAGTTCAGTATATCCACTAGGTAGTGTACCATTAGTCAATTTACTGCTGAACACAGCAAATTCTATCCATTTGAGTCAACATTGCTGATGTTTTAAAAGATGACGACTCTTTGGTCATTACTTTACCCACTTAAGTAATCAGGTAATCAATGTTCTTTGGCGGCTCTCTTCAAATGGCAGAATGTTTTTTGGCTGCCCTCTTCAACTGCCAGGGCTTCTAAAATGTTTTTTCACACTATGATGACCTCAGGCAGATGATATCTTGTTTATCCTTTCTATGCTGTTGGCCTATTGGTTCTGGTTCTCTGGAAATACATCTACAGTATACAGTATATCTTATATATCACATTACAGCACCTTGTGGGCCTGTCTCATTTCAGTTCAATGACGGGTTCTCACTGAGAGTGTAAGATTAGATGCTGTTCCTTGGCTGTTTGTTTTCTGTTGATCGAGATCTTATTTATTTGAAAATAAGATCAGTCAACAAACATTGATACCTCTATGTGACTGAACTGAATCATATAAAGAAAGAGGGTTGCCAAACCCTGAATGATTGTATCAATTTGATTAGCATAGTTTGTCTTTAGAGCTAGATTGTGTGCTTATTATCCACTTCCAGGCTGACTTCAACCGGTCATTTAGTTTGTTTTAATTTGTGTTAATACAGTATATTATCTATTTTACAATCCTATGCATTCCAATGCTGTGGTGCAGTGTATTGTAGATTCCTAGGTTTTATGTGGTTATTCTACAGGCTATTTTGAATTTGCTATCATGAGGCTTGAATTACTCTGGTTTTGGGATTACAGTTCCTGTCTTAAGATAAAGCTAGTATAAAAGCACTCACTGATGGTGTTTAAAATGAAGGGTGTGATCAAATACGGAATGGTTAAACCTAGAGTTCCATAGTGGGAGCATATCAGATGTTGCTTACACTGACTTAATATATCTTCTTACACACTGGTCTGTATAGTTATTTAATCAGTAGGTGGGTAACTTGTGAACAGCAGTTAGATCTAATATAGTTTGTCCACGGTTTTATGTGGTGCTGAACTCAATTCAGATATACAATAACAGATGTATGATAGCAGTTGATATGGTTGTGGAATGATAGTAAGAATCATGACATTTATTTATGTCTTCCCTGTAATGCATTCAAGCTGATTTAGAGCTAACAGACTGGTGCACATCAACATTGAGTTCAGCTGAGTATCTGTGGCATTGTAAACATTTTATCTGTACAGGTATTTTATAGTTGGCCCTGGGCTGTATCTGATGACACGAAAGATGTTCTTTGGATCTCTTTCCCGATTTATATCTTTTCCCTTTTTTGACAAATCTTGTATTGTGCAGTCACAGTTGGAGATTTTACCCTTTACGGGAGACAACTTCAGTTAAAGCTTTTCTCTGCCAAACAGTTCTGTGTGTGTTCCATAAGTACCTCAGAGAAAAAAAAAGCATTTGTGTGAGCAATAGCCTTCGGGGGTTGCACCAAATGAAAATGCTTTTTTTTTCTATCCCCCACACCTCACTCAAGAAGTGTTTGCTTGTTTTCTGTTATCTACTTTCTCTCTCTTTTTTTTGTTACCTTTGAGTTGAACTCTGACATCCGAGTCTGCCCCGTGGATGTCTGTCACAAACTGCAGTCCAACGTTGTGACAATGCTTTTTTTCTTCCCGTGCCTTTTATGACCTTCTTTTTTCCTTTCTTTTCTTTTTTTCTGTTCTTTCCTTCAAGGTCTGGCGCACCTGACGTTAAACAACCAAGGTATGGGTTCATTCCTTTTTGTTTGGTTTTTTTGAGGAATTGAAAGAACCTCTCTTTGCCCAAAGCTCCTCTTCCTCCACCTATTCTTACTCCGCTTTTTCCCCCACCTTCTCGCTCCCTTCATCCTTCCATCATCTTTTACCCTTTAACTGTCCTTGTCCCTGGCGATCCACCTCTTTTATTTCCTCTCCCTTCCCTGGCCATGTTTCTCTGTTTTGGTTGTGCGTCCTTCCCTCCTTCCTGTCATTTCCTTGTGTTCTTTGTGACCTCACCAATGTCCGTCCCACCCTTGTCCTGTCCTCTGGCTCTCGTCCTGGATCCTCACCTCTGAATCCCTGCTACAACGCCTCTCCCCGGCTTCAGGTAACGCTTTTCTGCTCTAAACCTTTTTTGCCTGGGTTTGAAAAAAAGTGTTGTATGTGATTGCTCTGCTAAATATGAATTGTTACTAACCACTTTAAAGAGTAATGTGTTGAATGCACAGAGTCTCCAATCACCACTCTGCTGTCATTCACATTGTTTGGCATCCATGTAGTCCTCAGATATGGTTGAAGTTTATAGAGTTGGCTTACAAGCTAATGTGTACCAATATTGTGCGTTCACTCTCTTTATGTTGTTAAATTGGAAAGATGAATAGTTTTTGACATATTATATAAGTTGTGAGCAAAGCTATGCAGGCAAAGCTATGCAGTTCTTCTGCATTATGTGCAGCTTATTACACTGTGCTGGACACCAATGTAAATATGATTGTTGATATGTTGTAAATAACTCATGCATGCTTATTCAGCACGACCCATGCAGACACACGATGTACCAATGCAAAGCCCTTCCTCAAAGTGTTATTCTCCTCATAACTGTGACCTTTATCTTCAGTGTGTACCAAAGTCTGGATGGCTCTGTGACCTCTGAATGTGAACTTTCCCAGCAATATGGTGAAAAGGGAAAGTTCAGGAGAGAGGGAAAGTACATGAGACAGAACGAGCGAGAGGGAGTGCGAGAGAAGAACAAGGGAGGCCAAGGGAGATAGATAGATTGACTAGGGAATACTGTGACCTTTAGCAGACTACAGCACTCTCTGTAATATTATTTCCTACATCAACCTTAGCTCTCATGCACTGGGATATGACCAATAAATGTGACTCACCCCCACCTACTCTAATTTGCCATTATCGGGCTGTGTCAGTGTGCTAAATTGCTCTCTACTTTAACTAGTAAGTCCACATATTAGAAAAGAGCTAGAGGCCCATGCATGCAACTAGAACTACAACTGTTTCGCAGCCATGACTGACTGATTGCCATGCATTTCAAAGGATATTACTGACAATGTGGAGCTTCTATAATGAGGATACTAGTGTTTCAGAAATTTGATAATTGGAGCAAAAGCTTTTTGGATAAATTCCTTAGTGACCTTTTCAAGAAAGGTATAAAATACATAAAAAAGCAGAAGGAGCCCGTTAACACAAAATCTGTCCCATAACGGAAGGGGAACACCAACATAAACCACTAATTTATTTAGTAGTTGTGTCATTGCTGCGCCAACTCTTCCCCCACTCTGGCAATGAACGTTGGTCTCAATGAACCGCAAGGCAACTTAATGTTTCATGTGTGACATTGAGACTCCGAAAATATCTAAGTTTTTCCGTTGTCATAATAAATCATCAATATTCATGATATTTATATTTTATACTAAAGATTGCCATCTTAGTAAAGATAAAAGCAACTCCTGTTGTATCAGTTGGGAGTGCTCTATCCTTGGTAAATCTTTTCTCCACCACTTCCAAACACAGGATCCATACTGGAAGCTTGACCCGCAGGTGAACCTTAGCTGTTGCTCTTTTGACGGAAGCAAACACCTAATAGCTATGGTAGATCTTTTGTTGTTGCACAGTCACAGACACAGTCTAGAAGGCAGTGGCACAAGGCAGTGATGAGCAAACCTGTTGGAAGAGTGCAAACATCAGAGAATCACGAATGCCATTTATTTGATTGTGAGTGTACAGATATATAGTATTTCAGAAGATACTTTCTCTTACAGGATCAGCTCTTTATGAGCAGACTGCTCCTTGTCATCCATGTATGGTTCCATCAGTTGACAGCATTGAGGTCTGATCGGATTTAAAATGTACACCTAGCAACTGACAGCAGAGAAGCTTAGGCTAGGTTTACTAGACTCGGGCTCAAATGAGTAGGGTTTCTTTATAATATATTAGCATGTGTTCGGTCTTCCAAACAGACACAACTTAATTTGAGCAACTGTAATTTACAAGACAAACACATAAAGGGCCCTATTTTGACGATCTGAAACGCAAGTATCAAAACGCAAAGCGCAAGTAACTTTGTGGGCGGGACTCCGCCGCGGTTGCTATTTTGCTGGCGGGATAAATTACTTTGCGCCTGGCGCAAATATAAAATTGGTTTGAAGTACCTACATTACTAATGGGTGTGGTTTGGTCGTAACGTGCAATAAACCAATCAGAGCATCATCTCACATTCCTTTTAAGAGCAGCGCTTGTTCCATGGCGGATTGCTATTATAATGGCGGATTTGTCAGGCGCGCCAGCGGTTCACAGCCTAGGAGACCGACGTTCTCGTCAGGGCCGTAAAAGATAGATAAGTTCGCTTTTTCATTGCATTAAGTTTCCCACCAATGCTGCTCATTCAAATTTCTGTTTACATATATTTTATTTTTGAAATTGTTATGTTGAAATTGTTTAGTTCTTAGAATAAATGTATCTACTGTAATCTATCTTAATTTAAGACCCGTATATGTTTATTGTTTGCACCTTCCTGCCACAGTAAATTCCATGTTTGTGTATAGGCTACATGGCGAATAAACCAAATTCTGATTCTGATCGGCATTGGAGAAGAAACCTACACAAATTACCTTCGGTTAAACAGGCGTGGGAGTAAATTGCCACAGTTGTTACTAATCAAGTTCACATACATAGAGATTTCTAATCAAAATCATTTTAATCATTGACATGAAAGAAATGTAACACAGCTAGCCATACAATAAATCAAAACAATATGTAGTTTCGCAGGAAGAAGACCCTGGCTTTGCCAGCAGTGCGCACGGGCCAAGCTTCCGCCCTTAAAATAGCATCTGAATAATGCGCCATTGACTTTAAACCACGTTTTTCCTGGTCAGTGGCGGAATTGTTTTTCGCAAAATAGCACCAGGGAACGTTTGCGCCGGAACACGCCTCCTTTTTATGAACCGCCCCCGGGGTCATTCCGACGTGCGTTTGTGTAGGGAAAAGTCTGCTTTGCGTCAAGTGCAAACTAGAATGATACTTGCGTCGCTGACAAAGTCAATTGCACTGGGTGCAAGATAGAAGCCTGGCTCTGCCCACCTACGTACTTACTCTCAATTTTGATTTGGCTTCTGTACTAGGTCTGGGCTTTCGGTACGCATTTCAGATCTTGGAAATGTATTTTCTATTTGGGCCAATCAGCGAACAGAGGGAGTGGCTGAGAACGATAACGTTGATGTTGTGCGCTAGTGTTTGTTCCTTAATGGCGGCGGAGAAAGATGTGAGCGAAGCCTATCGGTCCGTTGTGGCAACACTGCCAAATATCCAGAAACTAAAGCAGGAGCAAGAACAAGTGTTGCTGAGTTTTCTTGGTGGCAATGATGTGTGGCCCTTCTCCCCACGGGGTTCGGGAAAAGTTTGATTTTTCAGCTACGGCTGCTAGCTCCGTTACAGTAGTGGTGAAGGAGTTGGCTAAGGCGAACGCTAGCTATTGGTTATGGCAGATCGGAGTGGCTCTGGGCAGATCCAATAGTTTTAAACTTCAACAGAGTCCCCGCCTACAAGGAAGTCAACGTTTGTCAATGGAGTGAGGCCAGACTCTCTGTACAAATGAAATAAAAGAGTCTGGTTAGGAACAGGCTAGCAAGATAGGGCCCAAAGCTTCTTTTTTCCACTTTCAAAATATGTATTGATGTCTGGGTTTTAGTTCCAGCTTCATATCAGATGATTCTCCAGTGAGGCCATGCCCATTCTCTCAGCACCCTGCAACATAAAATAAGAATATAAACAAATCAAATCAAATCAAAATGTATTTGTATAGCCCTTTTTACACGCAAGCATGTCACAGAGGGCTTCACATACGCCCATAAAACTGCCCCTCAACCAACCTAAACCCTCAAGGAAGACAAGGAAAAACTCCCAGAAAAACTCAATGCAAGATAAAAAATTGAAGAAACCTCGGGAGGAGCAATTCAGTGAGGGATCCCCCTCCAGACACGGTTGGTGAAAGAAAGGAGCAGAACACAGGCTAAACATAGCAAAACAAATAAGTTATGCAGGGGTGAAGGTAAATGTGCACCCATGAAAAATAATTAACACTTGGAGAGTGAATCTGAAGATGATCTAAATGCTTTACATACGGTTAGGGTTAGGGTATGTGCTAAATTATCAACAAATATACAATTATTATAAACCAACCTCCAAACCTAAACCTAGAAGGTGCTACTCTGGATAAAATACTGCTTTTAAGGTTCTAATCTGATCCCAACCCACCCCCCCTTGCTCAGAATAAGAGCTAAGAGCAGAACGTCTGAACGCATTCATTAAAAAGTTGCTGTTGTGCTACTTCATTGTTCAGTGCGTGACTCAATGGGGCACATCAACAGACACCTTCAGAGTCACCATAACTCGGATATGACCCAAGGAGCGATAATCTCTCATCTCTATGCTGGGTCCTTTTTCTCCCTTCGACATCTCCCCCCTCATCTCCGTCTGGCGTCACTTAGTGGCGCTGCCCGTCTGCCCTGTCTCCTTTCTGAACCCACACGTGCTGTTTACCTGGCCTGTGTGCTCGCAAAACAAAGAGGTAATTGGACGCACATGAGGAATTGGAAATTTGGTATTAGGACGGTTCCCCGCATTCTCACCCCCACAGCCCGTCCCATTCACACATGTGGTGGTCATCGCCTATTCTCAATTCCGGTCCATGACAGTTTAGGTGTTTCTTCAGCGGTGTTCCAAGTGAGGTCTGACCTCAAGCCCATCTGGACATTCCCACTCGGATGTTGAGAAGAGAATGTTCATAGTTATGAATTCTAAGGCAATGAGAGAACACTGGGACAAAAGAAACACAACACAATGGATCTATACACACACAAAAGGCTAAACTCTCCCTCATTGCTGAATGTATCGGGCTGCTAATGTGTGAGGCACCAGCTCTATTAAACTGTTAGTTGTTTGCAGTCTCAAAACCTTTGTCCTATTCTGCCACGTCCACTATGCAAATCAGGTTTGGATGTCTGTGTTTCTGTGATACAGAAAAGTGGAAGAGAGTACATCAATGCATGGAAACGTGTGTGTTTGTTATGAGGCTACCTGGAGTTTTCTAACAGCGTGTAAGACAGTTTGAAGATATGTGTATGTGTGTGCCTGTGTAGAGCAAAAAAGGCCTGGTGTGGTCACTGATGATGGATCTGAGCAGGTTTTGGTCCCTATCACTGGTCATCACAGGCTGCTGAACCAACTGAGAAAAATCAATGTTCCTGCCCCTCACAAACCTCGTCCTTCACAGTTAGGAAGGGCAAACCCCAGGCTTCAATACTGATCCTTATCTACCTATCTCCAAGCCTACAACAAACTTTGAATATGCGTGCACACACAGGTTCTGAGACAATCTGCTATCAATTATTTCTGTTATTCACTGCACTCATCACTCAAGATGCACATTATTCTCACAGCTGACCGTAACCCAAGATGCTAGCTTTAAACAAAGACTTTTGCCTTTTTTCCAAAATAACTTTAGTAAATAAGTACTTATCTTGTAAGGTAGTTTTACTGATAATATATAATACATAGTATTTTTCAATAATTCTAATATTCAATAATAAGATCACCTCTTTTGCCATGTTTGATTAACTTACCCACTTAATTTACGTCTACATTTTAGTCCCACTTCTCGAGACTAGCTATAAATAAAGTTGGTCACTTTCCAACCAAAAAATCGGAATAAGACTTTGGTTTTGATCCCATTCTATTGGCCCTGAAGGCTCCTTTTGTCTTCACATAGTATTCTTCTCCAGAGGACTTTCTCTCTTTAACAGACCAATCAAGGGGCTTCTTAATGAATCTGAATGTTGCATCGTTAATGAAATAATAGCAAACCTAATGGGGCTAAATCTCCAATGTTTCCAGCTCCTTAGTTTTTGATTGCTGATGACTTTAAATGCGGCTCGTTGAACTTGTTTCATGAGACTTGTTACAAAGCTCCACTCTCATTGTCGAGAGGTTAAACACGACCAGAGAATCCGATTAAGGAAGTCCAGGGAGAGAGCTATTGGCAGGAACATTTCTGATCTCCTTGCAGATATCGAAGGAAATATAGGGAGTGTCTCATCTGATGCTAATCTACCACCATGTGTAATAGACTAAGTACCAGCAAAGATGGCCATCACCTTTTCAGTGAAGGGATAATTCTCTGATGATATTCCTGATTGGATATTCATAGTTCATCACTAAAATGCAGACCAAAACACACAGGGGTGTACAGTGAGGGAAACAATGATTTGATCTCCTGCTGACTTTGTCCTCTGATTTGCCCACTGACAATGAAATCAGGTTTATTTGAACAGTGAGACAGAATAACAACAAAAAAATCCTGAAAAATGCATGTCCGAATTGTTATAAATTATTATAACAATTCTGACATTTATTGCATTCTAATGAGTGAAATAAGTATTTGACCCCCTCTCAACCAGAAATAATGATCTTGTCAATGATCTCCAGGCATCTGGGACCATGGTCACTAAGAAAACAATTGGTAACACACTTCACGCCGTGACGTAATTAAATCCTGCAGTGCCCGCAGTACTGGCCCGTCTGAAGTTTGCCAATGAACATCTGAGGAGGAGAACTGGATGGAAGAGCTCTTTGGCATCACCTCAACTCACCGTATTTGGAGGAGGAGGAATGCTGCTTATGACCCCCAAGAACACCTTCCCCACCGTCAAACACGGAGGTGGGGACAGGACAGCTTCACCGCATCAAATGATCATGTACCGTCAAATCTTGGGTGAGAACCTTGTTCCCTCAGCCAGGTCTTTGAAAATGGGTCGTGGATGGGTATTCCAACATGACAACAAAGGAGTGCCTCAAGAAGAAGCACATTAAGGTCCCGGAGTGGCAAGAAGCACATTAAGGTCCTGGAGTGGCCTAGCCAGTCTCCAGACCTTAATCCGGAGGGAGTTGAAGGTTCGAGTCAGTCTCGACACCTTAATGACTTGGAGAAGATCTGCAAAGAGGAGTGGGACAAAATTCCTCTTGAGATGTGTGCAAACCTGGTGGTCAACAACAAGAAACGTCTGACCTCTGTGCCACCAAGTACTAAGTCATGTTTTGCAGAGGGGTCAAATGCAAATCACTCATTAAAATGCAATTAATCAAAATGTTGTTGTTATTCCGTCTCTTACTGTTCAAATAAACCTACAATTAAAATTATAGACTGATCATTTATTTGTCAGTGGGCAAACATACAAAATAAGCAGGGGATCAATACGTTTTTCCGCTCACTGTACACACAAATGCACACACATTATTTTTTCAATTTATAAATGCTCCTATCATGAACTTGCATGAGACAAAGCAGACGCGCAGCTCTGACTGACACTGCATGTTAAATGTGTAATATCAACACGAAACAGAAAGCTTTAATAGAAACTTCATAAAGAAAGATATAAATGAATGGGGACATGGGAAATAGAATGTCACAATGAGAACAAAGAGTGACAACTTGATCACAGTGTAAAATAACACATGCTGGTATGCCTATAAAAAGGGAGTTTAATATCCTGTTTATGAGATACTCATATGGTAGGTAGTCTTGAGTGTGAAAAACTCATTCAATAAGGGCTTTTTTGTATTACAGTATTTACAGAGCAAAACTAGTTCAGTCCATTCCTAAATGTCTAAAACAGTCTACAGAAAAGTAAATGAAGTTATATATTGCAGTATCTTTCTAGAAAAACAACATCATCAATTTGCTGGATGTTTTACAAAATCTGAAAATGTTCAGCTTAATCTTCAGTTCAGGACCATCCTCTCCAAGGCATCATCATGTCCAAAGAGAACATCCCAACGGTATACAACAGGGATCTATTTAATATCTAACATTGATCACTTTAAAAACCTCTGAATCTTCTGAAACAAACTTTACAGTTAGTGCACTTCCAGTATTTTTAACACTTCACCAAAACTTAAATTAACTCAAAATGTAATAGCTTATTGATTACATATCAAAATAAATCAATAATAGCACTACACATTTAGATTGATGGACAGGAGTCATTGGTAACCATGCTGTCAAAATGCTTTCAAACATAACTAAAAAGGTAACCTTTCACCTACCCTCTCTTTAATGACAAATTACATAGACCAATCATCCCAATGTTTCCTTGGCTACAATGTCTCGTCCTATTGTTTTGTCACTCTCTATATATTCCAAATTCTTATTTAGAAAGACCATTAATTGAATTTTCCCCCTAAGGCATTAATCTTGAGGGCAGATTGGTCCAGGGCTAGAAATTGGATGCGGGTCAGGTTTTTACATGCTGTAATTAAGGTCACTAGGGGCCAGTGTGAGAGAGAGAAAGAGAGAGAAAGGGAGAGGGTAAAGAAAGGGAGGGTAGTGAATGCAGGGATGGCATAGCTGGGTATTGGTGAACAAAAGGTGCAGTTGCTATTATCAGACTATAATTACCGAAACTTGAGTGGGAGGATAAAATATGAAGAAGACTGCATATAACATTATGAAGGATCGCCTTATCTTCTCATCTCCCGCTCTCCTCCTTTCTCCTCCTCTCTGAACTCCTAAGGGAAGGCATCAGTCAGTAGGGAGGACTGATAAAGACAGGAATATGATATGGATGCAGGGAGGACACCTGTCAGTAGATCATTGGAACCGGACTTGATTAATAAGGACCAGTGCTGTCAACACACAGTCTCTTCTAAAGTAGTTTGAAATAAATGACCATATCTGAAAATCCCTTACAGAGTCCCTATTTTTGTCATACCAAAATATACATTCATTTATGCTTGGAAGTGACCTTAAACAAACAGTTTCACTGTTTTATTGCAATGTTTGATGTCCTCCTAAAGCTCTCATGACTGTAGATACACCAACTAGTCTAGGCATTTGAGAGACAGAGTAAAATCTGATTTACAGTTGTTTTTTAATGTTGTCTAAGCTTTTAAATGAAGACTACAACTAAATTGAAAGCTGAATAAGTACTTTTTGGCTCCATATTTAATAGTATTTGCAAAAAGAATGATAAAAAAAGAATATCTGGCTGTCAGACTTGAATGAAACATAATTAACAGCACCCTCACTACCATCCTCAGGAAAAATATTTTTCTGCATTTAGTAAATACAAAAAAGCTAATCTCTTTGGTAGGAAGAGGAAGCCAAAGCACGACTGATTAATGAAACATGTTGACACATGTATTACAGTATTTTGCTCTAATTGAATAAGGGGATTTGAATGGAGAATGTTATTATTTTGTGTGGATTTAGAATTGGAGTCAGAGAATTGTTGAACACAAGCCAATAAAAAGCCTTTAAGACGTCTTAATCAAGTTGCTCAGGAATAGGAAAACATATTGGTGTGTTGGTGTGCCTTAAATACATTGTATCAGGTTGTCTGATATGTATTGTAGACAACACATGCATACAAGACACTTTATTTATGATAGAATACAGTTTCCCAGGACACATAGTAACTGATAGTGTTTATCAAGTCACTATTATTTTAGATACATCGTATACATTTGTTTTAATTACGCATGACTATGATGAAACCATATTCATAGACTTTATAGTATACGTACGGTAGTACATAGTATCCAACTTTCAGTTCAACAGTACCATTGTATTATAACACGTATTTACATAATGTAATATATAGGGAACCCCCATGTGTTGTTCTTACACCAACAGTTTATGGGTCTGACGGACCCACAACATTATTGGGTTTCTAAAACAATACAGCCATAACAATATCTGTAAAGTGCCCCCTCCAAAGTTGTTACATTTTTATTTTTGTAAACATTTTAAAGGGGTGTCTCATACCGATTACCACTCATGGGTTTATTATTGCTAATATTTGTGGGAGTCAGGTGGCTGAGCGGTTAGGGAATCGGGCAAGTAATCAGAAGGTTGCTGGTTCGATTCCCGGTCGTGTAAAAATTATGTTGTGTCCTTGGGCAAGGCACTTCACTCTACTTGCCTCGGCGAATGTCCCTGTACTTACTGTCGCTATGGATAAGAGCGTCTGCTAAATGACTACATGTAAATGTTAACAATTAGTATTAGGGCCAATCCCAATACATCCCCTTACCTCTTCCCCTACCCCTTCCCCTTGGTTTTGCACGTTTTTTTTCCGCTAGTTTGCTACGATAATGTTACAGTGTTAATTTGCACAACAGTCCCGCATTTCTCTTACTAGCATGTCTACAGTTTTAAGTAAACTCCATTAGCAGCGAATTTCGTTTGAAATCAGTGCATAATACTACTTGCTTTGGAGATATGGATACGTGCTAGATGATGTACACGTAACCAAGTGTCGTCCCAATTCCTAGGGCTATGTAGCCCTTACCCCTCGGTTTCGAGGGCCAAGGGGTAGGGGTAAACTAAGGGGAAGGGGGAAGGGGAAGGGGTAAGGGGATGTATTGGGATTGGCCCTTAATCAGTGAATAATAAAATATATAGTAAATAGACACAATGATAACATATAACTCCTATAGTGTTGTAGCAACAAATTGCTGCTAAAACCAGTAAACAATGCCATCCATGAAGCATTTTTACAAGAAAATGTTACAGAAATAACTTGTTCGGTGGTTTATTGATTATTGGGCAGGGTGGCAGGCATGGGTGGTACTCAGTGGTGAGGTTTGCAGAGAACCATGTCCTGAACTAGGACATGAGAGACATGAGATAGAGAGAGAGAAACATGGCCAACCTATCTTCGATAAAGATACCACAGTGCCCCATAATTCTGACTCACCCTGACCCCCTTTCTCCTTCAAGAACACTCTATTTTCCTCTGGCACCATATCTGCTGTTGTCCTTTTCTCAACCTTCCAAAACCCATGACTAGTTCAGGACATGTTTCTCTGCAAACCTAGGCCTCACCACTGAGTACCACCTATGCCTGCCACCCTTGACAATAATCAATAAACCACCACACGTGACATATTGGTAATTGACATACAATGTAGGTTGATATCACACAAACTCAGATTAGGGCTACTTTTTAATCCATTCCTTCATCTGTCAAAGTGTAGACACAAACACAACTGGGCATGTTGGAATCTTCATCATTGATATTCTCTCATTCTCACGCTCTCTGTTTCTGGATTATTTCAATGATATGGCTAATTAGTGTCTGTTCACACCCTCCACAACCTTTCCCCCTCCTCACTCACAGTTAGCCAAATCTCCCCATAGACCAATGTTGCATATCATTATGGCTCCATGCACAGCAGGTAAGGTAATACCTACATCATTACCGTAGACATGTACACACTGTGCACAATTGATAATTCATTAGTTTTATATGTTGTCAACAAATACATAGACTCATTTGATTATATCTGGTGCTAATAATCAGACAGGTTTTAAAAATGTAGCTTGCCATTTACCTACTGCATCGCTGTAGTACTGTATGTGTCTCTTGGGTCTAAAATGTTTGCGTACAGATCATTAACTAAGATTCACCCCTGGCCTTCTGTGTACCAAACATGCTCATGACCCTCTGTGAGTAGACAGAGAGATGAAAGCACTGCTTTAAAGGTTAGAGACCACTGCTGTCCTGAATGAAGCAAGCTAGGATTCCCCCATTGAGATGCTAAGGAAATGCGTCATCCCAAACATTTCCCCTTTAATGGCTTCCTTTGTTTCCTTGATCAAAGGTGCTCATCAAATCTCTTTACGGGATTAATTGACCACATGATTTGTCTGGCTGAGTCTTTAACATACCATTGACATTCGGTGAACCAAAATAACTTGTCCACTTAAGGTTCTCAGAGCTGTATTTTCTCTTCTACTCAGTTGGCACTAGATTCTGACTAGGATTCAAATTAGTCATAAAATCTGACAATATTTTAACACTTGTAACCTTCTTTCTGATTTAGAGTCTGAAGTCAAACTGAATTCCAAAATTCAGGTTAAAATAAATAACTGTTCTCTGTTCTAAAAAACAACTCCCTTTGGCATACTGACTAGGCACTCACCTGTTATTTGGGTTTGTCATGACAGTAGCCAAAGCTATTTCAAATATATTTGTTGCAACTTTTTTGTTATTCTGTAGCGTTAAGGAGGCCAAATGTTTGAATCTCCTTTCTATAGCATAAATATACATTTTCAATTTAGAAAGATAATGTCTCTTGTATAAGATTGCCGCACTGGATATTGGCCCTTGAATAAATCATATTTTATAGAGGATAAAAACACTGGTACCACAACTTCCCCTGTACAACTGGCCTTTTAGCTAATTTCAGAATTCACAGCAGCGGGTGGGTGGTCGGTGCTTTTGTGCTTGCCAGAGCATACAAGCGGAAGCAATGAGGCAAGAGGAATAGCATTACAACGTTGTTTGAAACGGCAATTCTTCCGAGCAGGTAGCGGAGCGAACGACCCGACCAAGAGCATAACTAATGAGCATGCTCCAAACGCCTATGGAATCGGAGGGGTCCGTGCGCGGGCTGGTTAACCAACATCACTCAGAAAAAAATCACCGGCCCAGATCAAAACAATGAGCTAATTTTCTGAGTGAGCGAAAACAATAGGAACGGAAACAGAGGACTGATTGTCCTATATTAGTCTCAGTAAAGATGTTCTCTGTCTATTGACCTGACTGGCTTGTGGGAACTCTAAATCTAAGACATGGAATCATCCCTGGTGGAAAAACCATCATAGCATGACCAGCATAATGAATGCAGCAAGACCAGCATGTGCCTGTTGAGTCACTCCTAGAAGCAGACTGAAAGGAAATTAACTGATAAACATTGATGCCTGTGTCACAACAGAAACAAAAACATTGCAATATTCCATATCAGATAACCCAGTTCATGACATCCTTCAAATACCACATGCCTACTGCTACCAAGAATCCCATACCATTCAATGTTTAGAGTTTCTGCAAGGTTAAAGACTGCCTGGTAGTTTTTGTGTTGGGGCAATCCTTGCCTCTAAGGCCACTGCCAACTCCTTCACAAACAAGGAATCTTGAGTGTTCTTTTCGATCCTGGACCAGAGGCAATTTCCATAAAGCGAGTTTACCAAATAAGACAGGAGTATGTCTTTAGTCCGACTTATTTTCAGTCAATTCTGTATCAGAAAGCCAATTCAACATACTTCAAGCTCAATTACTATGGCAATTTATGCTACAAAACAAACCTAGTCCAGAGCAGGATAAATGTCCGTTTTTTCCTGTGTTGTTGCTTATCCGGAGGTCACATGACCTTTTTGCAATGGTGGATCCCTTTGATCTATGTTCTACCTCTCGGACTGCGTAACAATAGCCTGCCTATGCAATTATCTTGATTACTTGAACCTGGCTTGAATTTTTCTGATTGCATGAACTAGAATAGGCCTTTATCCCCAATGGATTTGTAAGGCTCATTTAAGTCAGGTTTGTGATTTTAATCCACACCTTTTTGAGCAGGCTTTATGGAACAGGCCAGAGGCCTCAGTGCGAGTGCGAAAGTCTCCTCCCAAGTAAATCTGACAAAAATAAATCAAGGAATTAGATTGTACATTAGACAAAAGTCTTAAACACAAAGTGTAGTTGGGGTTCTCATATTAACCAATGCACACAGATGCAGAGGTCTTTTTTAGCTACATACAATATGTTTATTTGTATAAGTATGGTGGTGATGACAATTTATGCATTTATTATCAACAGGAAAAAATATTGTACCTGTGACATCTCACCCTGCTACCTAGATAGATTGTTGTTTTTTGAATACATTTTTTGTTTCTTGATTTATTATGAAATATTCAAGCTTCCTCTCATTTGAGATACTTTGCTCCCTTCCCTTGTGTGTTTTGCGCCTGTGTGATTGTCTGCCCTGCCCCGACTGGTTTCACCTGTGTCTCATTATCACTTCCTCTCTAGTTCCAAAGTGTATTTTGTCTGTGTGTTTCCCTCTCTCAGTGTCAGTTCACCTTTGGACCCTGTGTCATGCATCCTAGCAGTTTTTCCTAGTGAGTGTAGTTCTACTGGTATAAGACATGCTTTGTCTACCTGAACCTCGCTTTTGCCTTCTTCCTGTCAGATATGTTTGCTTGGATTATTTTGATGGACTCTCTGTGTACCGAACTATTGTAAGTAAAGACACTGTTTGAGTTCTAAAGCCTGTTACTCCACCAGATGTTGCAGTCCAAACTGGCCATTATATTGGACTCCCGACTGGTTGTACGCACTGCGCACCAAGGTCAAGGAAGAAGGATTCACCTACAAGGCTAACAACTTGCCTCAGTCGGGATAGGTTTAAGAAAAGAAAACTATAGAAGTGCCATGAGAATTTTGAGGCTGCAATTGGCAACCAGATTTGCCTCCTGTCTGACAAACTCCAGCTGCTAGTGGCTCACCTTGACACTCTTGGCACATCTCTTTTGGCCCCAGCACAAGTTCAGGCCTGTGATCCTGTTTCTGCCCCCATTCCAGCACCTGTTCCAGCTCCCACGTTCTTGCCATCAGTCCTGGCTCCTCATCTCTCTAGACACCAACGGTTGTCTGGGGACTCCAGGAACTGCAGATCCTTTCTGGTCCAATGTGATCCACATTTTGAGCTACAGGTTAAGGATATCTTACATCATCTCCCACGTACCTGGCAGAGCTGAAGTCTAGGCTACTGCCGAGTGTGCCGAATGGGGTTCTCCTGTCTGCTTTTAATTGGAACTCCTCACCGAAACCCTTCACAGGATTTTGGACCACACAACCTTGGGTTGAAAGATGGGGGAAAGCGTTGAGTCTCTGACTACAACATCGCGTTCTGCAGCTGACACAGACTGGAATACTCTTTCAAGTTTCAAGTTTCAAGTTTATTATCATTTACTCATAAACAGCATTTATCAGTAATGAAATTCTTTGTGCTCAATGTCCGTTCAACTTAGAGAATAAATAAATTAAATACTGGAGAATGGAGAAAAAGGGTAGGAAAAAGAGAAAAGAAAAAAAATTGTAGTGCAAAAAGATATTTCAAGGACAGTTCAGCATCCTGATGGCATGTGGGTAAAAACTATCCCTGTATCTGCTGGTACGGGACCTTATACTCTTGTATCGCCTTCCAGAAGGCAGGAGGGAGAAAAGACTGTGGCAGAGATGACTAGGGTCAGAAATGATCGGCTTGGCCTTCCTCCTGCAGCGCTGGCTGTAAAGGTCCTGAATGGATGGCAATGCAGTCCTTGTAATACGCTGTGCAGATTTGACCACTCTTTGTAATGTCTTCCTGTCCTGGGCAGTGCTGTTGCCAAACCATGTTGTAATTCCACCAGTCAGTATGCTCTCAATGGTGCAGCGGTAAAAATTGGTCAGTACAGTGCAGTCCATGCCAAATTTCCGCAGTCGCTGCAGAAAAAAGAGCCTCTGTTTCGCTGTCCGTGTAACCACACCAAAATGGTGTGTCCAGCTCAGATCCTCACTGATATTGATACCAAGAAATCTGAAACTTTTGACTCTCTCCACAGGCTCCGTGCCCCCGATGTGAATGGGTGCATGTTCTCCCTGCAGCCGCCTGTAGTCCACTATCAACTCCTTGGTTTTTGCTACATTAAGCAGTAGGGGTGGGAATCTCTTGGCACCTCACGATTCGATTCGATTCCGATTCAGAGGTCAACGATTCGATTCAAAATCGATTCTCAATGCATCTCAATGCATTTTTTTTTACATACATACCCATGTGTGATTTTCAAAAATATATGTATACACACATCTGAGTTTACTCCTCAGTGTTTGCTAATCACTTCCTACTTTTGTGATGATCATTTAAAGACAATCAACAGGTGAATTACCTTCTCTGATATTTTATTAAGAGAAAAGCTTTTCTTGTCACAAATGACTTATGAAAAATGCAATAATCAACAGCATTGCATTTCAACACAATACAGAAGTATGTCAAAAATAAACCGACTCAGTTTCCGGATAGTTCTGCTGCTGCTGCTATCATCCATTTTGTAAACAACTAGCACATGTCTTGGTGCGCATGCGCAGTGGCGCAGAAAGCACCAGCTTCAGTGTGGCAGGGGCAGCTGCTGCAGCAACGACGTTCATAGAAGCAATTGTCTGTGACTGAAACTAATTCCTTGTCATTCAGATGCATTCATCTGCTACCCTCTTCAAAAAGTCGGCACGCCTGTGTAACTCGGTGCCGAATTTAATTACATATATACTTTTTATTTTTATTTTTTTTTAATTTTAATTTTTTTAAAATATAAAATCGATTATTAACTTTTCTGAATCGATTCGAATCGATTCCGTGAGTGAATCGATTTTAATCGGAAAATTAAGCAGCAGGCTGTTATCATGACACCAATATGTCATTGTTGCCACCTCTGCTCTGTAGGCAGACTCATCACCATTCTTGATGCAGCCGATAATGGTGGTGTCATCAGCAAACTTAATGATGGTGTTGGAGCTGTTAGTGGTTGCACAATCATAGGTGTGCAACCACTAACTTTCCACTTTCCTCGCTCATAAGACCAAGACTACCTCAATGACCCTATGACGGTGCTGTTGACTTGCTGCCAGTTAGCTCACCCCCCCCCACTGTCTCCCCCTCAAGACCTTGTGTATGACACAGCAATAATTCATTTGGCCAGACATGAATGAGCACAAAGGGGAACAAAGAGGAAGTGTCAGTGCACATTAGCACTTTTGCTAATGATCAATGAAGACTATCTGAATTGTGAGCTTCTATTAAAGACAAATTTCCACCACATCCAGCCCTCAATCGGGACGTCCACCGCCCTCATCCTGACCAGTCTGGGATGTCAGGTAGCTGCTCTATGGGGGAGTGGGTGTGAGCTACTGGGATTTCTCGTCCTGCCAGTTACGTTTTTGTCGTTTCATAAATTGGTTGTTTCCTGTTTTATTTTACATTTACATTTGTTAACTGTTTTATTTTGAAATATTCACTTATACTCTCATTTTAGATACTTCACCCAATGCCCCCACTTGGTTTCACCTGTGTCCCATCATGACTTTGTCACAAGTGTATTTAGTCTCTCTTAGTGCCAGTTTGTCTTTGTTTCCTGTGTCAAGCGTTTTAGTTGTTTGTCCTAGTGTGTAGTTGGTTGGATATTTGGTCTGAACATTTCAAGGCTGTTACGGGATTTAAAATGTAGGATTGTAGCCTAAATGGTCCCGTTATAAATTCTCCCTTTATGAAGGTTGTGATACTCAGTTACTAACTGCTTTGGAGAGAAGTAGATTCAACTCATCATACAGAAACTTCTGAATAACACAATACAATCCCAAAATTCTGACTCAACACTTTTTTTATACTTGGAAATGAACAGTCAAAGATGATACAACTACAATTGACGGTGTAATCTTGAACTTTAAGACATAAAAGGAACCCAGTAAAATGTTGCTACAAGTCTCACAATCTTTATGTTATCTTGTGTAGTGTCTGCAATCTGTAGATGATGACAAATCAAATCCATTACACCAGCTCATGGGGTGCATACCACACAACAACCTTTGTAGTCGGGGGTCACCAGCAAAGTGTTCTGGAGCAAAACTGCCAGCAATCCAGACCCACAAAAACACAACAGCAGCAGACCATATTTTTCGCTCACAGACCCACACAATACTCTATCAGAACCAAAGATACTGTGTGGTGGAATTGTGTGCAGCAATTGTATGAGAAAATAGTCAGGATGCTGTGTTAAACTAAATATGTATTAATACCGAAAGTACTTTAACAAAGATCCTTGTGATCCGTCTATCAAGAGGCAGCACACTAGTCGACGTGCCTCAGGATATGTGAGTATCCTGTATGAGTGATGCTGGTCTCAAAACATATACAGTCTTATATAGGCCTAGGCTCTTAACATCTGGTCATTCTAAGCAATAATCAATCAGTATTCAATGTCAGTCACATCCTTTCCCATAATAAACTCATTGAACAGATATGCATCTGCCTTATGGCCCTTCTTAACATTAGCTTACTCCTAATACAATCTTTCAGTCAGTGCAATCAGAGTTGAACCATCATTAACCCTCAGACCAACTGTCCCAAACAGTCTGGGGTTTCCTTAGAATCACCTCTTAGCAGCTCATCTCATCAAAAAACCCTGTCCTACGACTGCTCCATTAATTGTGCAACCCCCGCATCCTGTAGGCAGCAACAGTTGGTCACAGGATGTCTTTAAACAATGGACACAGAAGCCTTACCGATCCAATCACACTAAAAACCCATTGATTTGACATAAAACATAAAATTCCATATCAACTATCAAGATGCCAGTGAGGCTGATGAACGTAATCCATGCCTTTATGAGTCGATGATGTTACTACCCTAAAGCATCTAGGCATAGGCAAATAATCGAACTATTAAAGGCATAGGCCACCCATTAAACAAAGGATTCGTCTTCTAACCATGCTTGCGTAATGCATGTGAACATAATGATGGATCATAGACTATAACAGTCCTGCCAACTTTTCAAAAAACTTTGGAGTGAGATTTGGTGCGGCCAACCAAAAAGTTGCTGCGTACAATGTAAATGCGTGAGAGTTGGCAGCCCTGCTATAATGATGGACCAGCATCATAATGAGAACTTGCTTGTGGACCAGTTTTATCATGCTAATCCACTGGCTAAACCAGCACCAACCAGTATAGGCCAACAAGAAAATTATGCTAGTCTATGGTATTTTTTTCCCGAAAGGGTAGCAATGAAACAGTCGGGATTATAACAAATACCACTAACAAAACACACTAACTCATCTGAAAGAAATGTGCACTGAAAATATTTGCATTTCATCTTTCCATACGACTTATTACGACGGCGTATTAGGGCCAGTAGGTTCAAAGAAAATCAGAGCCAGAGAGATTCTCCCAGTTTATAAAGTCACAAATTTGCGAGTAAAAAGTCAGAATTATACTTTTCAATAGCCTAGGATTTAGCAATAAGGAAATAGGCTACTCCTGATTTTAGCCCAGAGTCACCAGATTGTAATCATTATTCTGTCTTTGAAAATACATTGCCGTGATTTGGGCCTATTCAGAAGGAAACATCATATTTATTTGGATGAGGTGATAACTTTTGTGCATCAGGAACTACAATACAATGGATCCATATTTTTGACTTTTTAATGTCGGAGAATCTCCAAGTTTTTCTCTCGCAAATTTGTGATTTACATATGTTTTTTTCCTCTTCAAGGCATCTTTTGACTGATGCGACTTATACTCCGGAGTGGCTAATAGTCTGAAAAAATACGGTACAGGCCTCTAAAAGTCTTGCATCAACCATCATATTCATTTTTACCTGTGGAAGTCAAGTAAAGTCAGATTACAAGAAGACTTCAATGTATTTGCTTGGCATATAGTTAGATAAAATGGTTTGATATACTTTTGAAAGTAACTATATGATATACCAGATACACTAGCAAATCATTATTGATTTGGTACATTTCAAAGAAAATACAACTGGTGTTTGTATGGAGATGAGATCAAACGTTAAGCAGTATCTTCTAGGGCTTTATATGCTACTCCGACTCCGTTTACGGATGGGCGGGCGGATACGATAGACTATTGTTCGTTTATGGTTCTCCGTAGGCTGTGGGTGCTGAAAACAATGCACCGCCAGAAGAGTAGGTGGCGCAACGGTAATGATGTCTTTAGCGGACCAATCACAGCCAATGGGGTATCCGTAACTATCTGAAATAGGATGGATAGTTAGGAAATTCAGGAGGTGCACGTCGAGCTCTTCGGGGCTCTCGGAGAGCTCGGAGAGGGTGTTCCACCTAGACGGAAGGCGTTCCAATGTGTCTGTTTTTTGGACCCTAATTAGACCTTTAGACATAGAGAGAGGAGAGATAATTTACAAAAAACATATTAAGTAAAGATCTCATGACAAATTACTTCAAACTTTATGTCAATATATGACTTAATTATTTCAGGGAGTCAAATACCTGAGGGGAGTCAGATGGCCGAGCAGTTAGGGAATCGGTTCAGTAATCAGAAGGTTGCCGGTTCTATTCCTGGGCGTGCAATTACGTTGTGTCCTTGGGCAAGGCACTTCACCCTACTTGCCTCGGGGAATGTCCCTTTACTTGCTGTAAGTCGCTCTGGATAAGAGCGTTTGCTAAATTAATAAATGTAAATACAAGTATACAGTGATCTGCGTTCTATCCTCTCAAAATACATTTAGGCTACATTAACTTTTGACTGAATCTGATTAAGTAAATCTGATCTCTCTCACCATAACAATAGCCTACTGCCGTGCCAAGGCAAACCCCCTTGAGTTATAAGTTAAATTAAACTTCTCAATATGTGCCTACTGTAAGGCACACCGCAGTAGGCTACATGCAGTAACCCCCCTATTCACACCCGACGCTTCTGCGGCGCATTATGCCTGGAACACACTGGCTGCAATGCGCCACGATTATCCGCGAAGCGCAGCCTTTTTCCTTTCGGCGTCCCATGTTATCAAATTGGACCGGCCACACAGGCTGCGAATGCGCCGGTCTGCAGCGATTGTTTTGGCAGCTGGTTTAATTTTTTCAAGCCGTTCCGAATATATAAATCGGACCAGACTATAAATTGCAGGACCAGCCAAACTATGAAAAAAAGTGTGACTTATAGTCCCGAAAATACAGTACATTACTACATCTTACTCCTAACACAACCTTTATCTACCCCACAGCCAGTTATCCCTGGATTGTTACCCTACTCATACTATACCATGTTCTGTTCTGATTTTATAAGAAACATTTTAAACCATGAAATTACTTAAATCATGAAATAACATTGGATACTGGATGTGAGTAACCCAAACTAGACTCATTTAGATTTTAAGCGATGAAGTGAATTATTAAATAAGCCAGTCAGCCTCAACAAAACTGACCACACGCCATTACCCAGGGCAGAATATTAATGAAATAGACAAATGGCATTTAAAAGAGAGTGTTCTAATTATAAATAAGTCATGTTTGGGCTCTTTTGTCATGGTCAAGCATTAAACAAGTGCAACCTTTAACCCTGTAGCGTCGCGACACGTACATGCTCAAAATATAAGATTTTCTGAACTCAAAGAACCTTTGGTTTTAAGCTACCCCAGCCTTCTTCCTCCCAGAAAAACATAATGGCATTTTACAATTTCTGTGGTACTTGCTTTTCTATCTCGCTTCACCGTCACCATACAGTATGCTTTATTCAATCTTTGTTTTTTTCTCACCCACAACAACCTCCATAATATGATGGAGATGGCGTTGGTTAATTGGTTGGACGTGTTTAACATGTCTCCCCGGATATCTTTAAGCATCACTTATGACTCTGATTGCTTCAATCAGACACATCCTCCAAACAATAAAAAATAACCTATATACAAAACTGAAGAAAGTGAGTTTCAGTGCTCATGATTAAATCTGTATTTAATACTGATGATAACCATGTCCAATCTACATTCTGAAGACATTATCCAATGCATTTCTAAGACTGACTATTATCCTGCATCATGACATGAAATATAATTGCACTGAAAAGTTCTAGGATTACAAAAATAAAAGTCTGTATTCTGCATCTTAAATGATGTGGACTAAGCATTGACACAATTATCAAACTTATAGTTAAAGTATACAAACTGCAGATGCTACACTGCACATTTTCTCAGTGATGAGACCAAGAAATGACAAATAAGATCTGAAGATAAATGCGGCAGATTTACAGACGCACCTGCCACAGCCAATGCTAAAGCTGAAGTTAGACAAAGACGTCCCACTGATCAACTCAACGCCTATAATTGTTTCCATACATATTTTTACACGTCTTTCTAGCATTTCACATGTCAACCATAATTTATTTTGTTTTGGCCCTGCATTTAGCTCTTGACAGTCTCACAAAACAAATCTATTGTGGCAGGCCAAAATTACACGTTGTTCAGAGGACACACAGATTGCTTTTTTGATCACAAATTGAAGAGCATTTTGGGTGATTTGCAAGAAAACAAAACATTTAATGAAATCAACAGTCCGATGTCGCTCTTTGTCATTGGCAGTTCTCCACTAGAGTAACGACTAAGAGAACCCCTAATAGTTGGATGCCAGACAAAGGCTATCATCATGCCAAAAGACTGCTGACAGAGAGGCAATTCTTACAAGGGTGGCTGACAACATGCATTCAAGTTCTGTGTTTCTTTCTGTATGTGTGTATAATCAAGTTGTATTTACATATAATAGTGTACAATATATATATATAGTATATAGTATGTATTTATATAGTTTCTAGACATACCTGATTGGCATGTATGTGTGTGTGAGTGGTTGTGTGTGCTGTATTTGTGTGTGTGTGTGTGTGTGTGTGTGAGAGATAATGTGTGACTCCAAGAAGCTGTTGACACCTGAGGGGTATGGACTGGCGGCTCCAGAGGGGGATTTGGTGAATTAAGAGGCTGCAGTCTCAGCATTGAGCCCTGGGGATTAGTGGAAGCTAGTGTCCAGCCAGGAGATGTGCAAACGCACCATGAGGAGGGGATCAGAGGGTGAAGCGCTGGTCAAACTGACACACACACATACACCCCTTCACACACCTCAATACACAAGCACACACGCACATACGTACATCCACACACACATCACACACCATGACCAGAAGGTAAACAGCGCATGTCGAGAGAGAGTGAAGGTCACCACATTTGCAAGTACATAGTATACTGCAGGCTATGTCTCAAATGTCATCCTCACTAAAGAGTACTGCATTTGACTGAAGTCCGCACACCTACATACATATACTGTATGACTCCTATCCTCCTTTTTACTCGAGATTCGTATCTTCCATTTGGCAGTGTCTTAGGAGGTAGGGCCTACTGCTCTACATTTGACAAACTTTTAAGAGGCTGAGGTTTCATTATACATACATCACTTGACCCCTTCCCGGTTGAGGAAAATGTGCCTGCCCACCCACAACTTCATTTTTTTTTACTACGTCCCTGCACACTACAGTGGCAATGTGTGTTTGATTGTCCATTGAAATCCTCTAACTGCAATACATCCTCTTTGCATACATTATAATACATCTGCTTTTTTAATTTAATGTATTCAATGTATACAAGCAGGGTCGGACTGGCCGTCGGGAGAGTCAGGAGATTTCCCAAACGCCCGGTCAAATGGCCACGGCATAATGCAAAACATATTTTCAGTCCCAGTCCAGACCTGTATACAAGTGATTGTCACTCTGTTGTGTGTGAAATAGCAACATAATTTCCTTGCTTTATATACTGTATACAATTGAATCCCATACTGCAGTTTTCAAACATTCTTTCAAATAAACAGCTAAATGAAACGGAATACACTTGTGTACCCACTGGTTACAGCTGAATGGAGGCTTTCTACATACAAAGCATTACATAGGTTATAATCTTAGGTATTGTAAGTGTCTTTGGGGGGCAGGAAAAGAGGTGTATGGACGTCTAAGACAGGTAAACGCGACACTAGCTTACTAGCCAACCCCTGGAAAAGGCTACCACAATTTGGGAGCATCAATCAATCATAAGATCTAAGCTATGATTCTATAGCTATAAGTAATGCACTCATACAGATTAACACGTTACGAATATCGACCAAAAAAACATAAACACTGCACTATAGGAAAGTTGTCTTTGGACAATTGTTGAGTTCTCTTGTTCTAATATTATTTGACGACGTTCTCCAGTGGTACCGCACCAGAGCCCACTTGTATAAGGTCCTCTCAGCAGGACACTGTTCTGGTTCTTCTAGCCAGGCTACCCAAATGTCTCCCAGTTACCTGGCAACAGTTACCTACCCCTCCTTCCATCCACCCTCTTTCTCATTTTCTCTGATGTTGCTGAGCTTCAATGCAACACTGCAATGCCTTGCAGCACCCAACCATTTAATAGCCAAGCAATGGTCTGACATGACTCATTGGGGTAGATTTGGGTTCAGATTGTCTTCAAATCCATGTGGAAATTGTGGGTTATGTGGTTAATTTGTTTGTATGCTATTCTCAGATGCTGCATAATATTATTAGATGACCTAGCTAAACGAGTGGTTTAGTAATATCACACATGGTAGCAAAAACACACACAGTTTCTAAGGTCTGACATATATCCCCTGCATAATATATTATGTGGTCTTCCATACATGGGTCAACATTCTGTGTATTTACAATATGTTATACAGTATAATAAGATAATAGAGAGCTATTTAAAGAATGAAGACAAGAAAATGCATAGATACAATTGATTAAAAGAATTATGTGAGTACAGAACATGTTGTTACATTTTATATGGAAAGTCTTATAAAACACATACATGAGTGTATGTACACTGTACATCAAAGATATCTTTAAGCAGCCAAAGCAAGTGTACTCCAGCCCTGGTACTGTGCTCTACTGAATTTTACAGAAACGTTTGTCTTTTTACCAATTCCCTGAGAATGACTCACAATTGATACAATTACTTGGAATTTTTGTTTTCCTATCCTCAAGCCAGCAATACAGCCTCACCTTCAAATTATTCAGGTGCTAATGGGCCCCAAATATGATCAAACACAGGGCCAAGACTGCCTCTCTACACCCTAGGCACCCAGACACATACACCTATACACACACACAACACACATTACATACTGAGAGAGACAGGAGAGATAAATGCATAGTTTGTGAGAGAGAGACAGACAGACATAGAGAGAAAGAGAGAGGGAAAGTGATGGGAAACGGAGGCCAGGGAGAGGGAGACCAGTGGTGGAAAGAGCAGGAATACACATGAAAAAGTCACGAGGACTTCAGCCGCCAATTACCCTCAGAAAGCTGTGCATCATGTAGCCCTTCGCTAACGAGCAGCAGGCTTCCCTCTTAGGCATTTGGACTGCTAGTGCTGGTTAGGGGGAGGGGGCATGAGCTGAGGGAGTCAAACACTGACAACTCTCATCTTGGGAAGGGGCTGGGAGGTGGGGGCCCGGTCAATATCTGAACATGGGGGGATACTAATGGAAGGGCAACCACTTGTCCATCACTTTGACACACTCTTCTCTGTTCTTGTCATCTCTGCGGACTTTCTCCCTCAATCTGTGTTCCCTCTAATGAGATCTGGCTTACACTGAGGGATTTCATTGCCCTGGTCTGTCCAAAAGACTTGGTTTATCTCACACACTGATGTTAAGCAAAGTTGCAGTAAATTATGAGGGGAAAAAATACGTATTTTGGAATGCTGTGTAATATTTTCAGAATGAGAGGGCGGGGAAAGAGAGAGCGAAAGAGACAGAGAGAATATATGGGAGAGAGACTATGTGAGCCATAATCAGGAATTTTTGAATGAATGTTTATTTTATACTGATTGATAGCTGATTTTTAGAGGTCTCATTATTTAAATCACCAATTATTATCTCGCACACTAAAGTAATTTTATGTTTGCACAAATAACATTAACTGCTTTTGAGGACAACAACTGAGTATTTCTCTAAACCTAAAATGACTACCTATCCACCCTGAAAAATATAGGTTTGTAGATTGACATGTTGAACACATTTCATTTGACTTCATTTGCTTTCCTTGCATTGCTACTATGGACAACCCACCATATTGTTTTTGAAAAATTATATTTCAAAAATGCGAAGGATTCCTTCATGGTTTAGATAAACATCTGATTCAGGTACCTTACTGTACAGAAATCTATTCAAATCATGTTTCCCATTGAAATGTACTGTATACCCAGTGTTGTCAAATTAGCTTATCTGCATAGGAAGGTGCCAAGTGGATTTTGTCTACAGAAGCTTTATGTGCAGCCTGGTCTAGTCACTTTACACCCACAGTTTCAAAGATGCAGTTTAAAAGTAATTTGGCAATCCAGGGAGGGGAACTGTGGCTGACTTATACCAAGACACTCTCTTACAGCTTACAGCTATACAGAGAGGGGCAAGATACATGTGGTTTGTATAGACAGAGGAGGAAAAAGATGAGGGAGAGGAAGGGAGTAGGGAAAACTAACAACAGTAAGATGAGGGATGCAGGGGATAACCCCCAAGTCCTTTACTTGTTTAGTGAGGTTTTAAATAACGCCTTGTGCCATTGAAAATGCATACCATGACATACAGGAAATATGAAATTGGCCATGTTAATGGAGTTTGTTGCTTATAGTCAAGATTCTAAACATTTTAGGTGTATTAATAGGTTGTTAATGTTAAAACGATAAGAAAGCTATAATACTACTATAAAATAATGACTTAATGCATGGTGGTTATGGCACAATGATTTCTTAAATCAGAACCAATACACACACACTAAAAAGAGCTTATGTTGAAGCATGACCATGCGCTGGAAAGTGACATATAAGAAAGTCTTTGTGAGCCATCAGCCATCATTGACACATGCCCCTGATGCAGTCACTGTCACATTGTCCTTACATTTGCATAGTACATATGACTTACTTCTGTCACAGTGATAACTTTTAAAAACACTGCTGTTAGCAGCAGCCAGTGGGATAAGCCTGTGACCCCCATGTCACACCTTGTAAAGCTTGATTGACATGTTCTCAGATAGAATTATGATTTTCTTCTCTGTCCTTCATTTCAGACAGTAGTATGTCTTTTCATTTGAAGATGTGAGCAAAGTTGACTGACGGGCAAATCAAAGCTAATTCAAAGCACAGCTGGAAATCCAATCAAGCAAAGACTCACTGCTGTCTTTGTATCAAATGAGAGAATATCACTGAAATTGCCATGTTAGTTTCTTTATATATCAAAATATGATCTATTACTGATTGCTGTGCAGTCACTGTGTGGAATGTGAAACATCATTGGTCCGTAAATTAATTGGTAAAGTAGCCAGTTTTAGTGACAGTCAATTAACAAGGGAACCAGTCCAAAAACAAGCAGGGATAATTTGTAAAGACTTTGAGAAAGAGAGAAAGAGAGACTGGTTCCCTTTGTGGTGTAAACAGGAAAATATTACAGAGGCAGTTGTCTAGCTGCCCATGTGTGTGAATGCGCGCTGTGCTGTTTCATCTCTGTGCCTGCTGGGGATGGTGAGATGGGCTATTCAACACCAACAGGGAACTAAACACTGTCACAACTGAATGTTTATACTCTGAATTTAGTACCAGTCAACTGTTTCTTGTCTTTGTTGTAGTAGTCGATACACTTGTCTCTGCATTTTGCCTTTGACTTTACTTTTTTGCTGCTACGGCTATCCAATCTTTTACCGTATTTGAATGTAATTAATTTAGTGTGACAATGATAGGCAACTCAATACCTGTGATTCAGTACATGTTGCAGTGAACCCTTTTATCCCAATTTCAATCAGTGTTGAGCTGAATTTTGTATTGTTTGTCCTTAGTTTATATCCATGATTATTTTTTCTTCCTTTCTTTTTTTCCTCGCCCTTCTCTCCCACCATATATTTTTGTTGATCTCTGATCTAAGTGTGTGTATGCACGTGCTCTGCACATGCTGGCCAGTGTCTCTGTGGCTTTTTTTTTGTTCCTTCACTTTATGTTTACAGACACACAAAAATATACAGACATACATATTTTTGTATGGTTATTTTTGTGGGGACTGAAAATCCAGTTCCATTCAAAATCAGTTACCCTTAATGCCATTCTGATCCAAACAGTTCTAACCCTAACGCTAAAATACATAGGAATAGCACTTGAACTTTAAAGTTGTCCCAATTTTTAAGGGGACTTTTGGTCCCCACAAGAACATCTAAACAAGGCCACACACAAACACACACTTTCATTCGGTTGTCATGTCCCCTTCACAGTTCCCTCTTGCCACATTTTACAAGGTGAAAGGGGTTGACAGCTAAGCAGAACTGAAAGAGAGATAGGGTGAGCTGTGGAGAGATGAAAAGTAAATTGACAGGAGGCAGGGTCACTGCTCAGCAGCGGTGAAAGGGAGCTGTTGAAAGAAGAGGTTGGCGCTAGGTTCAAGGTTCAACCCCACTCACTAGGCCAGTGATAGAACCATTGTGAAGCGCAATGAAGGGTGTCAGCCAGTGGTGCCTTGGAGTGTGTACTTGGGATTGTGTGACAGGGTGAGCTCAACTAATATCACTAGCGCTATCCTAGTAGCACTAGCACCGCTGCTACATGCTATCAGGCTTAGCTTCGGTGACCATTCCGTGTGAGAAGCTAACAGTAAACTGCTACCTGCTAAGTGCCAGTGGCTGGCTTCTGGAGGTCGTTATTTACTGTGCAGCAGGGGTCACAGGCGACACTATGAGTGCTGCCTCCTGCTTCCTGTCAGCCCCCCAGGGTGTTGCACATCCAATAAAGTCCATAGTTAGCGGCACATTATATCCCACTCTAGGCCGATAAAGATAGCATGCGATGGCAGATATTGTGTGGGTGTCTGTCTGTATGTTGTTATGTGTTTGTTTGTTGGTAAGGATTCAGTGAAGGGCTTTTGCCGACAATCAATTCAGCTTTCTGTCTTTCAGTGTCTTTTTCTTTCTTTCTATTTTTTCTTGCAAATCTCGGACTACTCTCTTTCTCTCCCTCACAACTCTCTGAAAGAGCCTGAATGTTGAGCATTTGGACAGCGTGTAGCAAAACACCCTTGATTTTGTTGCAGTAAGACCATTCAAGCTCAGAATCACTGACAAGGCATTCATTCTTTTGGCTCTTTCCCAAGCCTATACTACCAGTTCCATAAAGCCTTCTCAAGCTCCTCTCCTACCCTGGGCATCTTTGTGGTCCAAGTGCTTGATCCATCTGTTCTAGGCTTTGGAATTTTGTTCTTCCATGTGTTGGATTTGGATGGAGTACCTTTGCCTCAGATCCAACATGGAGTAGAGCCCCATTCTTAATCCTTTTGTCCAGAGTGTATGTTGCTTGATTCTGCAGTTTCACACCACTTGGGTTTACAGGGAATTACCAACCTTACTTGTTTAAGGCCAAACCAAGAAGTTTGAGCATGTTTCTACTGGAAGAGATAATGGTTAACATTTGGATGTGTATGAGTTTTTGAATGCCTGCGAGTTAAACAGGCTAGTCCATTAACAAACATGCCAATGCTTTCCACATGACCTGAATTTAGTTATAACACTGCTCTAAAAATGTCTTTCCTCTTCCCTCCTCACTGTTGTCTTTGCTCATCCAACTCTGTACTTAACGCCTGCCAAGTAAAAAAATAAATAACTATGCTCCAGGGATCTAATTGCATATTTGACCTGACATCGGATCAATATTTCTGATGAGAAGTATGGCTGCATATTTAAATAATTTTTGTGCTGTTAATTGAACACGGACTTGAGCTAGGCAATGTACAGAAGAAGATCTGAGATAAGGTTCCAGGAATCCAGCCAAGAGGTGAAAGAGGAGACAGGGGGAGAGAGAGGACAGAGACGAGTGATAGCAGAGCGAGGGGAGAAGAGAGAGAGGATGGAGCATACCCAGAAGGGTGCTGCCCGAGATATTGATATTGAGCTCCATGCATGGTTGAGCAGTGATTCGCTATTACCCCCCATCTCTCTCCCTCCCTCCATCCCTTCCTCCATCCTTCCATCACTAGAATATGTATTCCAGTTCCACTGAGTCTCCTCCACTGCCCCAGATGAGCTCTCAGACAGCTTGAAAATGAGCTTTTTGCTGAGTCACTCTCCTTCCCCATCCCCTTCTCCCTCTCTGTTTACAATTTTTTTCTTGACTCACATTCTATCAACTTGCTTATTGCCCCCACCACACTCACACACACTTCCCTTACACCCTCTTTTGCTGTTCAATTTAACTCTCTTTTTGCTCTCTCTCTCTCTCTCTCTCTCTCTCTCTCTCTCTCTCTCTCTCTCTCTCTCTCTCTCTGTCTGTCTCTTTCTCGCTTTCTATCTTTCTCTCTGTCCTTCACTCTCCTCCCCTTATCCTCCCCCTCCTCGTCCTTTCACTTTTTCTGAATGTTTCGTATTTCTCAGTTGTTGTGATTGACTCTGCACTTCACCGGACTCCAATATCATTGGCTTATGGCATTCACTCTGTCAGGTTGTCATATGTTTATATGCCATGTCATTCCTAGATGAAGAAGTAATGATAGGCCATGTCATTCTGCAATGACATGCTGGTGATAGAGGGAGAGGCCACAGTGCCGAGGATGACTAGCTTGTGAGCTAACCTACTTGTCTGTAGCAGAACTAAAAAGAAAAAATGTCTGCATTCGGTGTAAACATAATACACTTTTGCTTGAGTTTGTGTGTATTCTGAAAAGTTAATTAATTGATGAACTATTTGCTTGTTCAATAGCCTACAGTAATAGCTTACTAAAATACATCAAGGTCTGAAACAGTATGTTGTTATTATTACATTCAAATACTTCTACTTATTTCCAGAATGCTGGTCTACTGTGACTGTATTTGAACTAGGAATTAAGGCACATTTTCTGACAATTGCTGTTCATATAATGTCTTCTGTATTCCAAAAAGCATTTATGTTACAGTTGGGCTACGATAGTCTCTTTATAAATTTTATTTTAATCTGGAAACTAAAACATTTTTCTCTCTCTTTGTCTCCACAGGTGACGCATCCCAAGCCGGTAAGTCGACTATCTCTCTTCCTCTCTGATGTAACTTTGATTCTATAACTGTGTGTCAGCTTCCCAGATAAAATCACTCATGGCACAATGAAGTAAAACTGACACACACTCACACTCATACGTACAGACATAAACACACCTAGTCATGCTGAGTCATATACACGCAGATGAGCACATGCATTTCTCAACACGCACGCACGTACGTACTCCAACACACACATTTCCACAGATGTTGAGTCAGCGCTCTCACACACAGATGCACGCCCACAAGCACGCACGGACAGACACACAAATACTCACACCACCACACAAATAAACAGACCAAAACAAACAATCATCATAATCAGCACCCCAAAGTTGGAGTTTACAAAAGCGCCATGTAAAAAAACAACTCAATGCGACAATACAAACAGATGAATTGAAATTGCTCCACCACTTGAACTTTCCCTCTCAGCGGTGCAGCCACATTGAAGGGTTGCACAATTACCTTTCATTTGTTTGCGTGCTGGTGGGGTGCTATGCCTGCTAGGGGAAGGAGCGCTCTCCCTGCTCCCTGAGAGCCCCATGCTGGATTGCATCCACTCTGGAGAAGTATGAACTATATTGGTTTCAATCAATCATGCGCTGGTTGGTGCCCAACAATTGACAGCAATAACCACTTTGGGCTGGGATGAAGACACATGGGCATACCGAGGGTGTATCCAACTTCAGCAGCTGACTCTAAGAGAGGGATAAAATAGCTTAATGTCAGAGATTGAGTTTATCTCCAGATGTGAAGTCCATGGTGGTCATGACAAGGTGGTTGTTTTATTCTGAAGATGTTTTTTTTAAAAATGCAGGGATAATTTATGCACTTTAAAAAAAATAGATTTTAGCTTTTACTCCGATATCTTACTTGGCAGTTCTATTCAGTCAATTAATCTAATTCCAATTCATTTTCATTTGTTTGGCCAACACTGGTTGTGCATTACTTTATTATAAATTTAAAACACAACCATATTCTGTTTTAGAAATGTGCTGATGTGTCACCACACGTTAGCTTTATATCAGCATCAGCACTGGCGGAAAGGGGGAGGCACAGACAGACTAATGCGATGTATCAGCCACACACACACGTACACATACATACACACACACACACACTGGTACACACACAGATTAGAAAATGGAATGGGTGCTGAAAGTATAGCTTGAAGCACTTTACTCGAATGTTCCTTCAAGTTTAGTGATGGCATCATTATTACCATTGCCCTCAATATACTGTATTAGCTTTTTGCCACACAGACACATACACATAGGTACAAACACTTTGACTAATCAACACTCATCACCAATCCTGGACAGCTGCCTTTCAGTAGGCCAGCATGCTATCTGGAATGGCATGATACAACACCTTACACGTTGTATCAACCTGCTAATGTTTGGAATCAGGTGAAGCCAAAGTTTGAATGGTAGCTAAATCTACCGGATGGGACAGCCCTGCTTTATGCCTGTAGTTCCTCAATATATTCCAGGGATATATATCTGACACACTTGTAGACAAGGGCCCTGTTGTTTCCAGGCTTTTGGATATCTCCGCGGACACAGTGTTGCTCTTGTCTTCAGAAGGCCCGCCAGTACAGAGAGCAAGCTGCTTGTTAGCCAGCGTATGTGTGTGTGTGTGTGTGTGTGTACGAGTGTGTGCATGTGTGTCCTGCACAAGCTCTGCCCAGACTGAGTGTGCCAGACTGTGTGTGTGTGTGGAGGGAGTCCAGGGCAAGCCAGCAAAATGGACAGACAGAATACTAATGTGCCATTTTGTCTGACTGGAGAGACAGGACGGAGACTGGCGGGGCAGTATCCATGCCTCCATCCAAGGAGCCACACCCAAATTCCACCACTCCTCACCCCCCAAAATGAGTGAGAGTGAAAAAAAAAGAACCTAATTAAAATCAGAGCCACTGCAGGAATTGAGTTACACATTAGACTGCAGGGCTCAAAAGATAGATAATGTTTTTCTTTAAGATTCACTTATTCAATTTCTTCACCGTCGTTACAAATTCAGGTGTTCAGACGTTTTTGTGACCTTTTGGTGGTGTATACAGGCAAGCCTTTATCAGAAATGGAGGATTAAATAGGTTTTTTGCTTCCAATGTGACATATAGAGCAATATGGGTAAAAGCAAAATAAATCAGCTTATTATGTTTAGATTGAAGGTCTGAGAGCTCACAGGAAGTTCAGATGACTCAAGTCGCTCCTGTACAGGAAAGAGGGGGTAGGGGAATATGCGTGGAGCCCCAATGGGACTTAACCTTTTAAAAATAAGAGGGATGTTTTAGTTCATATCATTCCACTGGCAGGTTTGAATAAATAAGTACCCCAGGTAAGGTTGTGTGTGCTTAAGCAGGGAACGAAACAACGATATATACAGAACCCACCTTTTCCCAGAGGAATTCCCCATGGCAACAGGGCAAAGGCCTAAAGTGTTTGCGCAGGCCTGAGGTAAAATAAGTACTCCAACTTCACAGACATGGAGAGGCCAATTGCTGTGGTTAGGAGCCATGTTTTCCCGAGGCCTCCTTCCCCCTTTTCCTATCCGGGCCTTTTTCTACCCAACCAGATGTAATTGTGGCGGCTGGGGATAATGGACGAGTGCCGAAAGAAAAGAAAAGAAGGGATAAAACCTCATTTTCCTGGGCTTTTAAGTCTACCACTGCACATGGTTGTCTTGTCATTCTCTCTCTTTCATGTGTAGAGATGATAGACTGCTTTCATGGAGGGAACGCAGTCACTTGTGTTTATAATTATATAAAAGTGACTTGCTCGGGCGGATGAGTGAGTAAAATAAATATAGAGAGAAAGAAAGAAAGGTAAGCGCCACTCTATCAGAGAGATGGAGGAAAGAATGCTAGCTAGCACCCAGAGTCGCACCATTCAAAGGATTTTGGAATTGATAAAATTTTGGGGTGAAAGGTTTTATCGCTGTCTTTGAAGCCAGTAATATACATGTCCCATCTTTCAGACTTATTGTGAGACAAGTAGCTGTAATTGTTGGGCACGTCTTCCTGGACACACACACTGACAAAGTTCTGCTTTTCATATACTGACACAAATATTCTTTGGCAAAATCGCTCTTTTTTGTGTGGCTCATCCGTGTATCTCTTTCTCCTTCTCTTCAGTTAATCTATCAATATTTCTTTCTCTCATGCTTCCTTTATTTTCTCACGTTAGATTTTCCACAGCCAGTGACGACTTTTGGTCCGAGACCTAATGCTGTTTTGTCTGAAGATGACAGAAGTATTTCTGAGACTAACTGACTATTAGGCTACTCCGATGCCGTTTCGCCTGAGTCGGACCACTTTTGGTCTGATACTAGTGTCATGGACTTATACTCATGTTTGTTGGTAGTGAGTGTCATACAACTCTTCATAAACCTCTCTTTGATACTATAAGAGCATGATTTGAATTCTGATGCATCCCAAGTCACTGATGTATTCTGTGATATCATTTGAAACATTAAATAATTACATTTAGAAGTTTGTGTCTACAACACACAACTCCTAAGTCATAAATATGTACTCTGCACAATTGATCAGATGATTGATGATGAAAAACAACAAATATATTGACATGACAGCAACCCTCATCAAAACAATGTGTTAATGTTCTTATTACCCTCAACATCCTCAATCTAAATTACTTAATTAATCACGGAAAAACTGCATAGAGGCTAGTGAAAATGTGTCAAACATATCTCTTTATCGTGATTGGATGATATTTTCAGAAATGAATAAAAAACCTTACTAACCTTGTAGATCTACATGGTTAACTTAAATAAAAACCTCATCCACCCCACTCCTTAAAATATGATGTTGAGTGCAATTTAATTGAATTATTGCTGCGTTTAAAGCTTTTAGATCATCTCTGCACAAACACTAGCCTTTAGAAAGGCTTGATCTCTAGCCAGCATATACTTTCAAAAGGCCCATAACTTCTCTAATTTACAAGTCTATTTCATCACCCATCATAAAGACTTCACAGAGCCAATGTCCTGTGTGATGGCATCGCAAAGAATTACAGATAATTAAATTTTCCTTATATTGGACCCAAAACGAACAGCTAAAATCATCCAGGGTATCACCAGTATATAATAACCAGTCCTTTCTGGCAGTTATTGTCTCCCACTGATGTATAATCAAGCTCCCCTGGAAAGTGAAACAAAATGGCCGCCCCCTGAATAACAGTGATTGCAATAAAAGAGCAAAGCCTGCAGCACATTTACATATTGAAGAGGGTAATGAGATAGCTACCTTAGATAATTCGTGCTTAAAGGCATTTGAAACTTTACCAAGGGGAGGAGTGAAATCGCAGCAATTATACAAGTCATTTAATTCTGACATTTGAGGTGTTTTTTGGGGCGGCAGTACCCGGGCCAATATGTCAGCTAGTCAAGCCCTGGGACCTCTCATAAGGCCCTCACTGTTAATATAGCACAATAAATGCCTACTGGACCTACAGGGATGCTCGAATCTGGCATCGAAGACACACTGTTAATGCTAATGATGATAAATGTTGCTTCACAAATGTTAATGTTAGCTCCCGCTTCCCCCCTAACTGTTTTGCTGACATTCAATCACTTGGGAAGCCTGTGACACCAGCAGAGGAGTGATCAGTCAATTTCCGTGGTGTTTTATGGCTTTACAGAATCCTTAAACAACTTATCATTTGATTAACAACCTCCCTTTATTACTCCACTATTGTGTTTAAAAATTAACCCAAATATTGTGCATATTATGTGGTCAATTAGCTCCAGTACAGTTGGTAAGGTTGAAGAGAAAGTTTTGAACTTGATATCAATGATACGTATGTATTACTATGCAGAACCTTATATGGTGGATTCATAGTGGTAGGGAAGAAAATGGCTGCTGGGGTTTCCTGGAATTGAAGTCTGTAGGGGTGTAGTCCAAGGCAGATGTAGTTGCTCACTCCTCAGTATTGTCACAGTATCTTAACAATCCTCCATTTCACACAGAGGATGAAAGGAATGGATGGGTGTGTGTGTTTGTGTGTGAGAGAGAGGGGAGGTAGCGGGTATATGTGATGGAATGAGAGAAAAGAGAGGTGAAGAGAGGAGTCTCTCCTCCTGGGAGGAAAGGTGTATGTGTCTGTGAGAAAGAATAAATAGAATTGAAGGATAGACAGAGAAGCTGACAAGACAATGAGCAAGAGAGAGAGAGAGAGAGAGAGAGAGAGAGAGAGAGAGAGAGAGAGAGACAGACAGACAGACAGACAGACATAGAGAGAGAGAGAGAGAGAGAGAGAGAGAGAGAGAGAGAGAGAGAGAGAGAGAGAGAGAGAGAGAGAGAGAGAGAGAGAAAGTAACTAGTGAGGACACTGGTCAATATTCTTCAGCAAGCCCACCTTGATTCGACCTTCATTGTCGTTCACCCCCCTTCCCCCCATTTTACAATGTTAAAGCATAACACAGAACAATACTATTCATATATCTGGTTCCCCTGATTTATTTATGCTTCTTTTTTCAGTTTGTTGTGAAGGCCATGAATTCTCAAATTTAAGGACTGCTATACAGTTCTGAATTCTATAAAGAGCTGTAAATGGATGGATGGAGACAGAGCTGGACTGGACCACTAATAGGGGGTTACTAGAGAGACAGGGCTGGTCTGTGGACTGTAGGTACAGTACACATTTTAGAGAAGCAGTCTATAGGACCTAATTACAGTCAGCGAGTGAGCGGGAACAGGCTAGAGGCTTTGGGAGCAACATATACCATATGAATTCAGACACACACACACACACACACACAGAAAATGCCCCTAAAATACATCTTGGAGAAAAAAGAACACAATCATGTGCAAATATTCACAAATACAGGTCGATACATTTCTACACACACTCATGCACACACACACGTGAAAGAGAGAGATGGTAGTGAACTCTGATATGTAAAAAATGGATGTCTCTTCACACTGCTCTGGGGTTCATAAGACGCTGATGTGGATTACACTGGGGTGGGTATAACTCAAGTCTAGAGCAAGAGGTTACAAGTTGAAATCCCTGGGTGCCTTGGTGGTTCACTGGACTAATGTGTGTACCATGTAGGCTGAAGCCTTGGGTTCAAATCTGGCCCAGGCCCTTTATTGCATGGCATCCCTCTCTCCCCACACATTTCTTCTCCAAAACACTACCTCTCTCATAAATAATGATAAAGACAGAATTGTCACCAAATATGCATATAAGTCGGGCTATTAATCAGAAGGTTGTTGGTTCGATTCATGGGCGTGCAAAATGACGTTGTGTCGTTGGGCAAGGCACTTCACCCTTCTTGCCTCGGGGAGAATGTCCCTGTACTGTAAGTCGCTCTGGATAAGAGCGTCTGCTAAATGACTAAATGTAAATGTAAATATAAAAAGTGCATAAAAAGTTAATGTTGCTTTGTTTGAAATTAATCTAAGTAAACACATTGTGATAATTATTCTCATGTGTGAGTTTTTGCACACACAACGTTGCACTTGCAGGTGTGTACTCTATGCAGTAGTTTTTCTTCGATTTATGCATATTATTTGTCAGGTCCATGACACAAGCAACAACATGGCCGTTGGCCTCTGCCAAACAGAATATGTGTACATGTGCTAGCGTTGATCTGAGTGTGGTTTGCATGCATACTCAGAAGCAGTCTTCACCGGGTCAGATCAATGGGAAATCCAATATGAGGGACGGTGCTCATGAATCAAGCTGTCAGGGCATAGAGCATGCCAACAAGCTAGTGTTTCCAGGTTCTATTACACGTGAGTATTGGTTGTAGATGCATTCAGAGTGTGCATGTGAAAATTGGTAGTCTTTTAACAGTTTGAATTGAAGAGGATGGAACCAAAATGATTCAAGCTCATGGTTTGGTTAGAGTTACCGGTAGTTGGTTTCTGGTACAAGTGTGTTTCTATACAAGCCTAAGAAGTTGTTCACTGCAATACACATACACATTATATGTGTTTAAACTTGACTACCTCATGCTGTGCCCAAGAAGGAGTCGTTCTATGGAAACTATATTTGTACTTGTTTACTCCTTTGTGTATGAATCACCCTTCAACCTATCCACTTCGCTAGAACCTAACCCACTGCACTTCTAACTTCATTAGAATCAAGACTCACATGGATGGAATAGTTTAATGATCCAAGTTTGCACTTGTAAAACATCTTGGTCAAACCTTTTTATTGATAGTCTTACTTTTGCCTCTGTCATCTATTATTTCACCTTGGACATCATGGCAACAAGAAATCAATTTTAAAACTTAACAGAATCATATTTAAATACTATTTGTGTAACTGTGAACATTTTCATTGTATGACATTTCCAGTTAGTGAATGATTACATCAATTACACTTGATATACAACAATGAAGGTAGTGTCAAATTGGCTGCAAATTTGTGTTCGAAAGATGTCTTTCCAGCCTGTTTTCAAATTATTAATGGAGATCGTGATTGTTGATCTATTCCTGGGGATAATTTAGTGCCACATTGCCATGGTAATATGTGGCACAACTCCTCTTCACAAGGCTGTGTATAGCAAATACTAAATTAGTAAACAATTTACTCTATTTATGAAACCATCTATGAAGTGATGAATTTACAAGCTGTTGATGAAGAATGCAATGCCATCCATTGATAACAGATGGGAAAATGCTTATTTTCTCTTCCTCTCAGTCTCTGTCTCTCTCCGTCTACTTTAGCTATACAATGCAGTATAAAGCTGAAGTACACAAAGTTTATGACCCAGACACCAGCAGTAAAACACTGCTTCGCTGCACTCTTTTTCCAGGGCTAATCACATTGTTTCACTGCACCTCTCATCTAACACCAACTCTCTCACACAGTCTATGAATGTCAACACCACATTTAGGGTCAGCATTTACCTTACAAAATGATTGCAATTTGACTCCTCTCCCTCAATTTGTTAGTATTGGCATTTATCATCTGAACTCACTTGAAATTTAACATTTGAAACCCAATTCCTCTCTCTTCTTTGTCACCACAGACCTTTTGGGATTTGTGGTACAGGTGCTACGGCCACTGTAGTGTTGCATGTCCAGTGCTGTGTGTCAGCAGCAGGCCAGTGATGAATGAGAGAGGTCTGGCTCTGTGTTATCTGCAGTGTTAAGGGCCTTACAGAGCCTGTGTGTGTGTGTGTGTGTTGTATAGGACTGGCTGTTGGGCTGTACGGTGAATGCACGTGTTAACTTCATAGTAACAATTTTGGACTACATTGGAACTCATCAGTAGTTTCTTGCATGTGTGGATGTAGGTGAATACATTAGCTATAACCCTACAAGTTGATCACTCCTATAGAGAACCTTGAGTGCTCCTACAGTATAGGCTTCAATCTATATTACAGAGAAGGTGTTGAGGTTTTACAGGATTGGTTGTGTATTTGTGTGCGTGTGTGTTTGTGAGTGAATGTGTATGTTTATAGGTCTGCTTGTTAGAAAGGCATGCGGCTATGAAACGAGCACCCGATTAAATACAATCTGCTCCGGAGGACAGATGACACAGTAAAAGTGCATCATTCGTTTGGCAAAGAATGCAGAGCACTCAACCACCCACCCACCTACATACACACACACATACACACACACACACACACACACACACACTCTTGCCTCCACAGTATCACGTAAAGGTCTGGGAGTGGGAGGAGAGGTCAAAGCTACCTGGATAACTTTATTAGATAACTCATTGCTGCTCTCTTATGTCTCATCACCTCTCTCTCTCTTCCTCTCTCGTTCGCGCTTTGTTTTTATGGAGGTGTGCCATGTCGGCTGTGTGCATACTGTATGGGTTCAGTAGGTGATTCTCCATGCATCCATGCTTCCCTAGGCATAGTGTGTGCCTGTGCGTCTCAAAATACAAAGCTGTTGATTGTCTTTCTGTATGTCTCGTTATTCCATCTTTCTCCCTCTTTCTCTCTTGCTGTCTCTCATGTCACCTCGCTCCCTGTTTCTTGTGACAGTTTACTTCCCCCGCACTTGATTGGTGGCCTCAAAATTAGGGAATATTTTTAACCGCATGTCATTGCATGGTTGTAGTATTGTTCAGCTGACACTAGAAATAGAAAACAATATGTGCTTTTGTGATGTCAGGGTAGATTGCTGAAATGATTCAAAAGCAACAACAACAACAACAAAAATACTCCAGTTGGATTTCGTACTGTACCAAGACCTCCTGAAAGAGATTGAAATGGTTTCATTATAAAGTTACCTATAATCAAATGAAATTGGGGGCATATGCATATACAGTATTTTATGGTTATCCCCATCCCTTCAGAGACAACTAAAACATGGAAGAAAAAGAGTGCTCTCTAAGACCAAAGCGCAAGCATACTGTAGAGCAACTGCAAGCTGAGGGTGCATGAAAAGAAGTGCTAATGAAAAGGCTTTGAACAAATGGGTCCCAACCATAACCCCAACCCAAATAGAAAACCCTAATCTTAACCTTTTCCCCATTTTGCAATAACTCCTGCTCACAATGGTGTCGAGCCACGTCTGTAAAAACACCATCCTCCCATCTTTATAGGTTAAAGCGTGAAACATTGTTGTGTTCGTCATACTGTATGTGTTATATTTTACATTCTTGGAGAGTTCACCCCAGGGATTGGCGGATATCTCTCTCGTTTGAGCCCACACATTCAGGCATGGTTGAAAGGAGTTGAAAGAAGTGTTTCTATTGAAGTACTATTCTGTATTCTGCATGTAAACAACAGGTTTCCTGCATACTGCATGATTTTGAGCAAATAGTTTCCCTTGCCTCTAGCTGTGAGCAACATTTCTCTGTTCTGTTTCACAGGCCTTTAACAGAAACATGCCAATGCCACTTGTAGCTTACTAATCCTTTTCTGCAGTCTTGTTTTTTTACCTAACTGCTTTAGTCTGCGTCGCATCCTGACAATTTGACAGTGTGGTTTATATTTCTGGATACTCACAATAAATAACTTTTAAAAGCTAGTTGTACTACATGTTTATTCAAAGCCTTCTCCTCTCATCGTATAGTCTTAAATTGTAGTTAATTTTGTTGGGGTTGAAATATAAACAAGAAATGTGGCCCAACATATGTGCTTCTGAATGCTGTGTAAATGGGTGAATGTGTATGTATGCGTGGATGTTTCGTATGTGTGTGTGTTGTCTCTCAGATTTGAAGGTTTTTTGCAAATATCAGATGACGCCTCTAGAAGTGCCCAACACTCAAAGCCTCGTCCGCATACCTTTTAATCTTCCCCTCCTCACCCTTTCCCTCCTTCTTTCTATTCCCTCTCTACTTTCTTTTTTCCATCCATCTATCTTCATGTATTATTTTAGCCACCCTTACCCACACTCCCCTCTTCCTCTCTGTCCTTTCCAACCCAGTACATTCTTCTCTCCCTCATTTCTCTCTTTCACTCACCTCTCTCTCTGCCTCCCTAACTACTCTCACAGTAGGCATTCCTTCAGTATCCTGGGGCAAACAGCATGATGACTGGAATTGAGCCATAATCTGAGAGAGAACAGAGAGGTGGAGAGGTTAAAGCTAGAAATAGGGAAAGGGAAGCGGGTAGGAAGAAAAACCCAGCCCAAGCACTCCTTTGCTGGGTAGAAATTCACTTTACCAGGACCTCTGTATTTTGTGGCCTTGTTTTTTTTTCTTTTGATGGATGTACACATTTTTCAAGGGGGGGGGGAGGCTTATCTGTAACATCACTTCCCCAAAATTTTGAAGGGTTAAACTTAAGGAAGCGCTATATTCCCAACTCTGCAATGGAGTACTTCGATTGGGTCAAAAACATTCAAATTGTCTTCCAACTGCTACCCAAATGCCTCTGTATTTCACACAGAACAAATAAAGAAGTAGCATAGCTTTGTCTTGTAGCAGCAAAATTGACCTCCCATAACCTTGTGCGTGCTGTGTGAGCATTCAAGGTACCCTGTGTCTATAAACAAACCAAAGGATATTACTGTGTGGTCCCGCAACCAATCGTGGTTTCATCTGTCCGGCTTCTGAATGTTATTGTGTGTTCCCGCAACCAAACTTGGTTTAGTCTGTCAGGGTATATGGGAGACAATAAATTGGATACTCCCACAATCTTCAAGGTGCTTTGACCTTCAATCCAACCAACCATAACCCCTACACTCACAATCTTGGGTGCACAGAGGATACAGACATACATTCATGAAAACGCCTGCACACTATTATACGCACGCACATTCACACATGCAGGTCCACACGCATACACACCCACACACACACACAAACACACATATCCCTGATTCCTATAACTGTCCCTCCAACCCTCTCCCTCCCCACATCACCTCAAGCCCACAGATGGGGGAAAGAAATATTCAATACCCAATTTCAGTCCCCTTTATGTGCCTAAATACTGATTTGATCAAGATTGATTGGAAGGTGGATGGGCCGTTTTTTATCAGTAAATGGAGCTTCGCTGGAAGTCTGACAGCTTCAACCTTGATAGGGTGTGTGTCAATGAAATAAGTTGTCATTTGATGGGATGACAGCTCTGAATAAAGCATGCTATAGTTGATAGAGTTAGGCTGATATGGCTATTTTTGTCTTTCAACACATACAGACTAACACATGCGTAAGCATACACACACAAGCACCTAAACAAAGACATACACACACACTTTGCACATCCCACATGCAAATTTACATGAGTGGTGCTGCATGCTGATTGACACATGTTCTAACATATACATATGTGATAGAGATAGAAACAGAAAGAGAGACAAACGGAGAGATGTGAAATATGTGGCTGTAGAATACCCTATTTATCTTTCCATACAAGTAAGGTCTTGCCATCTGAAATCTAACTGATGTGGAGAAGATTAATTAAATCAAGAGCCATGACCAACTTGTCTAATCCAGGGGATATAAAGCTCAGGCTCGCCGTCTGAGAACTGAGATGGAAGCAATGCAGAACCGTACAGAACACTTAGAACCTAGTGAAACAGGCAGTGGATGACTTGTGTTTAAGGCTGTTTACGTGTGTGATTATATAGACATAATCAGAATATAGGAGCACACTGTGTGTACTATTGCTTTCACCTCCCTCCGGACAAAACTCCCTATCATTCTGCATTGTCGACGTCCCAAAAGAGCCTTGTTACCCCACACTCACCCCCAACCTCCACCCCATTTAGATCAGACTGTAGTCTACCACTAAGCATGTGCCATTCTATTCAAAGGAGCAGCAGGTGTCTGTTGCTAAGTCCCCTTATTCTTCCTGTTTATGAGTGCCCTCCCTCCCCTCTAAGACACCCCCCCCTCCCCTAGATCCCTGTTCATGGCCAGAACGAAGCAGGTTTGAAGAGGCTTTTAAGGCGTCTGAGCGACAGTGGAGACAGGGTTTTATGGCTCTGATTGCCAACCTCGCCTCTTATAATGAGACGAATTACTGAGCTGATGGTGTAAGATTAGAGAGTCTTAGAGACACGGAACAGCCATGCAGTCAGGATTGGAGGGGGTGAGGCGGGCAAGCACAACACTGGGACAAAGAAAGAGTGAGAAAGAAAGAGGGATGGAGACAGTCAGAATGAATAAAAAGCTCCGATCCTATGCATTATGCCAGATCCTTGCATTGAGCATTTGCTTCAGCTCAAGTGTCAGGTAACGAAGGAAAGAAAGGGGAGATGGTGTAGGAGGAGGGAACACAAAATTAATTTAAAAAAAGGAGAAGAAGAAGAAGGAAGAAAGGAAGAAAGAAAGAAAAGAGATATCTGCATTCCTGTCAATGCCTTAGAAAAGAGAAAGCTTTTGGTTATTAAATAGTTGACAGGGTCTTGACAGTGATAGAGCTCCATTTTGCTCGTGGTCTCATTGCATGTGATGACTTGAATTTCAAGAGAGGCTGAATGTCACCAGGCGCTGACAGGTGTTTGTGCCGCTTAAACGTTAATACGATACACACTCGTCAATAAAAGACCCATTCTCTCTTTCACCAGGCTTTGTTTGCACTCAGTTGTATCGTTAAGCTAGCTTGGAAGATACGTTATTAGCCATACCCAGATGTGAAAGCTAACTAACGTGTTGAAAACATTTTGGATTGTTCTGTATATAATAATAATAATAATTCATGTTTCCACACATATACACACCCACACACACGCACAATCCCCTGTCTGTACTGTAATCACTGGAGTGAATAGTTGTAATCAGCGTATCTGAAACAGATACATTGACATTTCTGCACACTCTAGGCCCTCTCTCTCTCTGATTACTTTCAGCAAACCCAAAGACAGCAGACACACACGCAAACACACACACCACACAATCCCAGCCCTTGTAGCGCTTTGTGAATACAGATACAGGTGACCCTATTCACAAAGCACTACAGGGTTTGTTTTAACTTGACTAGCAAGCACAGCATGACTGCCCAGATTATGGTGGCCTAGTGCTTGTGGGAGTACAAAGGAGCATTTATGGTGACGAGAATAAGGTTGTGTGTGTGTGTGTGTGTTGTCCATGTTGACTCTGGGTTTTTCAATACAGCTCTGATTGGGGCTCATGTCAGACAATGGAACTGTGATTTCAAACATGGCATTCTGATTGTGGCAAAGCTCTTTCCAGTTGCTTTGGCAGTTGAGATGCAATCCTTGCTACACCCCCTGCATTTAAGGACTCGTATACGCTGCGAGTGTGTGTTAAAAAACAGCGGGGTCTTTCTCACTGTAAGGATGACAACAAATGCAATCAGACGCAAACACAAACAACATCCAACACAATATACCCACAATATCTCACCTACACGTACACATAAACACAGACGTCAAAATAGTTTTCCCCCTGATGTGGCTTCATCTTACTGGGCCCCAAGGGCTAGGGCTAGGTACAGGTGTGGCTGGGGGTAGGGCCTAATGGACCAGTTGGCTGCTGGTAGGATGCAGCTTGATGGGCCGTTTCGGGCACGGCTGGTCGGATCGCCATCGGCCCACCTGCTGCAGTACCATGACCAGTGCCGGTGACCCGCACTCTTCTCAGACAGGAGTGATGGATGACTGTTGGCTCTCTTGACTGGAACGTGATGGGAGCGCAATTACACAGTCACACACTTGCGGACACCCATACATACTGTACACACACGCACACGCTTATGGATGCGTACTTAACACAAATGTGGACAACCATTCATACAGTTCAATTCACACAAATGACTCTGTTCCATCCAACTGCTGTTCCTCATTTCAAACACACAAACACATATACAGCCCTGATTTGAGAGCCTGACATGACCTATTTTAGTATCATTCCCCACCAATGACTTTCATCTCTCAGTGGCACAGTTAGCATATTTAGCATAGCCAACCCTCTTAGATCTCACTGAGACTCGCTAGCCTGTGTGCTAGGGCATTTTCACAACGTGTGGCTAACACCAACCAGTACTTGTCAGTCTGACCAACTGGAGCTAATGTATGAGCTAAGCAGGGTTCGAATTACAGGGGGTTTGGGTGGGTTTGACCCCCCTAATTAAGACTTGGACACCCCCAAAATAGGTAACAACAACAGGTCGGGGGGGTCTTTATTTTGTTCTTACCTGTAATCGTAAATATTACTTTACGCCCTGGAGAAGAAGTTGCCCCCCACGATTGTCTTTGTATAGTTTGCACTCTGGGGCTATGGTAATGAGGCTTCTCTCCTTGCGCAATCAGCTTAAGAGAATCGCACAGCCAGTCAAACTTTCCTTACGAATCCAGTACACAACCCTGATGATCTGTAATCAAAGGCAAGTCAGCCCAGCTTGGAAATTATTATCGACGTAAAACATATACCTTTTCCTTATCTTACAGTTCCCCCTTTTTTTATTCCATTACAACGAGGTATGTCTGTTGCTATGTGTTTCCATGTGTTGCCCAAAAAAAGTTTGTTAGTGAGTTCATGTGTGCTCTTGTTTGTGTGCACGTCTGCATGTGTAAATGTGTGTTTGTTTGTTTGCACAGGGTGGGGCGGGTGTTTGGAAAGAGGGTGGGGGGGCAGCTAGAGATCCAATTCAACAGAAGTAATTATGGGAGAGAAACCCAATTTAATTAAAGTTGGACATTTGGGCGCGATAAACAGAGACGGCAATTTATCATCTCCTCCATCAATTAAGGTGTGGGGAGTTGGGTGTTGGAGAGGCTAGTTCCTTCCAGGCCATTTAACCCAGCCTGCCTCATACAGCAGGTCCCAAAGTACTGGGGCAAAAATATGCAGTTAGTTCATTGAAATGGTTTCAGCCAAGTTTTGCGTATTGAATCTTTCTATTAGTCAAACATGACTTGAATCTGTCAGTACAGTATATCGTTGAATACTTAGGCTGTGTTTTCAGTTCAGTTTGAGTAGCTCCCAGGTGCTGTAAGTCAAATGCACTTGCAATACTTTCCAATGTTCTCCCTCTCAGGTTTGATTAGGGATAAACGATGGTGAGAAGATCTTTGTGCCTTAAGGGTAAGCACAAACCCAAAGCCAGGATTTACATCTCAAGCATAAAGATGAATATTAAATATGCACCCTGAAAGTGAAATTCAGAACGTAGATATATTCTATCTGAGAGAACTGTATTGAACAATTATTCAGGTTCCAGGCATTTCTTAGACGTGCTTGATCTACATTACATTTCAGGACGTCATTTATACCATTCCGCTGCTATTGTTGCTGTGGATCTAAAGCCCCACACATATAGCGTTGACTACTTAATGCATATTTGCAACAGAATATGTTAATAGGCAATAAAAGCAACATCTCAACCCCTTGGCATCAGAATTTCATCAAGCAACAAGGAAATAGAACAATAGGATGGTAGTCACTCCCGTGTTATCTGGTATCTATTTGTATGCAAGCAGCAAAGCCAGAGATACAAGGTTGGCAGGTAAGGGGCCTGCGTGGGAGGACAGAGAGAGAGAGAGAGAGGAAGCGACAGGAGGATGCAGTATGGGTGTGTGGGGCGCACCCTGTGTGGGTGGATGATGAGAAAATGATGCCGATTCTCAGAGCGCACAGAAGCAGGGGGAGAGATGGGTGAGGGCTGGAAGACACCAACATCTGATTCAATTAGCACTGTATGTTTTAGGAAACAAACGCCTCGGTTGGCCTCGCAGCAGAAGGAGGAGACGCACACGATACAGCGTTAACAGCTCGCACACACACGCGCATAACATAGACACATATGTCTATTGAGTATGGATTTTGTCATGATAGGTTTTATGTGTGTGTTTTTATGTTGTGTATGTATATCGCGCCTACACTGTAAGGTTGACTTACCTTGAAAAAAACAGAATAGCTTGGCTGCATTGACTGTGTAATACATTTTGTGGATTGGTTGTTAGGCACATATTGTTTCAAATTGCACCGACTAGTAGGGTCAACTAATAATTAAGTCAGTTAAATTAAGCTCGCACAAAAAGACTGCAAGATGTTTTGTCAGTATAACTTGCAAATCAGCTGGCCCAGTCCCCCTTTCAATTGAAACAACTTTGAATTTTGAGTGGACTTGAAGTTTGTTAGCACGAGGATGTTGCATGTATTTAAAACAATGTTAAATCAAACCATGTGAATGTGATGCAGTATATTGCATTTTAGTGAATTGACTAAGTACCTCAAGGTTTAATAAATGTTCCACGTCAGTATATCAACATGAATGGCATCACCCGGATCAGGATGTCTTATCAAATTCACAAAACCTTCAGGTCAAGTGTTGTTACTAGGCTAATTATCTCATTTTGCATAAACAAAAATCATAGTTAACTTTTTGAGTTAAAATAATACTTTTGAAAGTGTTGTACACTTTACACAAACTATATTTTAACACCTTCTGCGATTAGATTGTAGTGTTTGAGCTCATGTCATCATTAGCAGGGCCAAATATACACATTAGTTTTATGATGATCTACTTGTATTGTTACAGTGTTTGACAATTGTTGAAACACAAATGCAACGCAAAACTGTGGCACAATTTTCACAACCTTAACTTCATGTACCAATTGCTCAAACCAATTTGCCATTACTTTACACTCCCTTATCTGCATTAGACTCTGACTTTCATTGTTTACACACTGATGTCAATTACACATCACCTGGTTGTCAAAACACTACACACAATGTTCAGTTGTTGCACACACTCCTCAAGTAAAATCTCGAAGTATCAACCTACAACACACAACTATTCAAATCTCTAAACACTCAGGTCTGGTGAGCAATTTTCAATCAGGACTGCAGCATAAAAAGGGCCTTGGGCCTCTGATTTGTTTGGTGAACAATTGAGAACTTGGAACATATTGACAACCAGAGAAGGAGAGGGGTAAGAGTGAGAGGAGGAGGAGAAGGACATGAAGGAGGGGGACAAGGGGGAGAGGAGTAGGAGGACAGAGAGAAGGAAGAGGTGGAGGAAGAGTAGTAGGAGGAGGATGAGGATGAGGACAAAGACGAAGAGGAGGACAAGGATGAGGAGGAGGACAAGGGGGAGGAGGAGTAGGAGGACAAAGAGAAGGAAGAGGTGGAGGAAGAGTAGTAGGAGGAGGACAAGGATGAGGAGGAGGACAAGGAGGAGGAATAGGAGGAGGACAAGGAAAAGAAGGAGGAGGAGGAGAAAGAAGGAGAACGGTCGTCTCTAATGAGATTCGGGCCACTGTGGTAGATCATGTGCTCAACCATGGTTGGAGCATGAGGGAGGCTGGCCAGAAGGTCCAACCAAATCTCAGTTGCTTCACAGTTGCTGCCATCATTAGAATCTTCAGGATGGAGTACAAGTACGAAATATATTTGCCTTGTGTACTGTAATACTGCATATCAATAGAATACAGTGTACAGTGTGAACCACACCGTGGAGGAAGAACACACTTTCACAGCCGAACAGGAGACTGAAGTTGTAAATATGGTTTGTGAGAACAACGCTATCACACTCCGACAAATACAAACTAGGATCCTGGCTGACCATGCTACATTCAGAAACATCCAGACCGTCAGCCTGTTCTCAGTGTGTACCAAAATAAAACTTTTTTTGCTGCATATATTTGCTATTTTATGTTTGACTATGAAAAAAGTAGGCCTACACTGATACATTTTACAAAAGGAGAAATGGCTTATTCTCCAGTTATTGTCATTCATATGGTGTGTTCCATTTCTATAATTGTGTTTTCAATTGTTCACTACAATGTGCTGTGAATGCTTGGTAGTGTGCAGCAAATGCTTGTTGTGTGTACTTTTATGAATGCTATGTGTGTGTCATTTGAAAATATGTCTGTGTGTACCAATTGAAAACATGAGTTCCATTTTGTGAACAGGTAAGAGATTTGATGGCAAAGAGTCATCTTGCAAAGGGAGTTTTGTGTGTGTGCAGTTTTGAGAAAGACGTTATTGTTTTGAGAAACGTGTTTTAACAATTGTCAAAAACTGGTAATGTACTTTACATACATTTTTCATATCCCACGCTACTTACTAGGAGTTACTTTAGCTTAAGAAAATAGATCTACTCAACCTACATGCACTTTCTAGTTTACTTCACACAGAAAACAAATTAGGTTGACAAATATGGCAAAACATTTTTTACAGCGTACCCATCTATTCATTTTACAAGTGCCCAAGGCGACCATCTAATGCTACATAGGAGAGAGATAGAGAGAGAGAGAGAGAGAGAGAGAGACAGGGAAAGAGAGAGAAAGGTAAACAACTTCTCCCATCTTGTTAGTGTTCAGCCTATTTAACTGGGTGTCCTCCATATCTTAATTTAGCCCTTGCTGGACAGCTCTCAAGGCAAACTCCCATGATTGCTTTGATGATTCCTTTTTTGGTGAACTTTGAACTTCTCAGCTCCTTATGCACCCATTAGTTCCTACTGATTGGAAAAGGGGAGGGAAAGGAAGAAAAATCAGGTCTGGCAGAAATTTCAACCTAAAGAAAACACATTTAGGTTGTCTGGAAACCTTAATGAGACTCGGTTTTTGGCATTGTCGATGCTGACACATTATGTTGCTTTGTATTTTATTTTTGCCCTTTTTATACAGGAGAGAAGCAAAAATGCAAGCAACACTTTCACTGTAGGTGGCGGCATTATTTGCATAAACCTGGGAACTCATACATTGTGTAATGTTTTAGCACAGAATAATTTGGGTTATATTTCAAGTTTTTCCTACTTTTTTTCGTAGAAGTGACTTATTTCCATTTCTTCAGACAGAAACTAAACCGTTGACGTTTTATATCCTGTGCATATTTGGTATTTTACATAAATGTCTACGTAAAATGTCCTTCCGCCATTGCAATTCTCCAGATTTAGACCTATCTCTATGCTGCATGTGTCAACACTTTGATTGACAGTATTGCTGAAGGGAACAATCGGGGATGCAATGTTGCTTTGTAGTGTCCTGACAGAGGCTGTTTCTGTTCAGCCCCTGATCCAAACACACACATGCACACATCAACACTTGCACGCACACATGTCATGTGAAGACATAACATTGCCATTCATTGCTATTCTCGACTGCACATATCTTGTGCATTACATACAGTACTGTTACTCCATAACACGCTTTTTGGCCAGTGCAACTTTATGGCTGGCCTTTGCTATTGGAAACTGGTGTTTGTCTGTCACTGGTCCAATCGATTGGAAATCGAAAAGGCTGCTCTTTGGAGGACCCTCTAATTGCTCAGGGAGTTCAGTATGGAAAAGACCAGCATGAGAAAAGAGGATACAGTTAGACTAATCCACAACTTGGACACTGGAAAAAAATACAATTTACTTCCCTTTTTCTATTAGGCTTTGCAATTTTATACACTACGTTGGAGTCTGTTAACTTGAGATCGTGGTGCATTTTTAATTGTAGTTAAAGGAAATAGTCCAAGCATCAGCACATGCCATTACTCATCGCACAGTGGGAGCTGTAGCTTTGTGGGAGTGGAGTAAAGTATCGATACTGGGGTTACAGGTGCGCTAATTCAGCTTGAGATGTATGGACTGTGGGGACACATACACACTCACGGAATTGACAGTATGTGAGTAATTGAATGTGAATTAAGCTTTTCCCCCCAATAGGAGCATGGTGTTATATCAGGGCTGTTGTGTATGTGTGTCGTGTTGTCTCTTTAATTGCCCTCTGTGTCGGTCCAGCACGTTTGTTAGGTAATTTTCCTCTGCTATCGCCATAGAAACGGCAGTCAAGTTCAGTTAAGTTTAGGTTCTTTGGTATCAGCCTGTGAGCCTTCAACTCACTGAAATTCAAGCACATCCTACACCATCACTACAACATCTAGGAAAATCATGTTACACTGATTGTGCAGGTACTTTATTGACTGTGTGAATCTACAAAATAAGGAACATTCACGTTAGCCACATACAAGTGTGTGTATTGTTTGCTACGTATTCATGCCTGCATGCCTGTCTGTGTGCGCGTGTTTGCTTGTGTATGTGCACATACGCATGTGTTGCTCACTCTGTGCATGTGCAAATGAGTGTCGGCCTACATGAGTGTGTGTGTGTGTGTGACAGTGTCAGAAGCTGATCTTGAAGGGGTTGACCTTTGCTTGCCCATAAAATAAGTTAGTCTGTAACAGTCACTGATCTGCCATCCTCATGTCTCTGTGGGACGAAGAAACGGTTGTTTAGTATGCGCATAGACACCCTGGCTGTCATGAAACAGGCTAACCCGAAAGATTAAGCACCATGATGGAGGGGGTTTAGTGTCGGAACGAGATCATGTTTTGGTCTTACCATCCTCGCTGCCACCTGACAGAATGATAAACAGGAAGATCAGAGTAGCGTCTCCATTGATTTAAATACCCTCACCCTCGCCACCGCTATTAATGGGGTCGTCATCAATGTTGAAGGATGTGTGTTTGTCATGCGATAAAACATAGCATAGCATGGTTCCGAGGGAGAAAATGGCAGAGATAGGGTGCTTGTGTATGGTTAAACAGAGAAAGAGTAAGTGATGAATTTCTCTTATTTGTGTCCCTGTTTTTTGTCGGATCAAGGAGGTCCGGGAAGGGATTTGTTGTTGTACAGCCTATAGTCAAACAAACAGGATGTAACAAGATAGTGAGCTGAGCACCACAGGAAGTAGCAGAGAGACTGAGGACAACATTTCCTATGGACATTTTATCTGCTCCCAACATGTATCTTTCAAAAAAGAGAAGAATAAAACACTTCACAAACAGCTTTAAAAAAAGTCATCTGCCTTCCTGCGTCTCTCACAAGTGAGCTGTTTGGTTAAGTGCTTAAATGGACAGCAAAATCCGTACACCCCTCCCATGGACTCGCCCAAAGTAATGGAATCGTTACAACAGACCATATAATTAAAGACTAGGAGGATATGAACGAACAAACGGCATGCAGTGACAGACTGGGCAAGGCAACAAGTGGAATGTGGAAACAGCCATCACCACACAACCCCTCCATGTCAAATTAGTACAAACAGTTCAGTATTTTTGCCATTATTTAATGCGTCTATGTTGTCTGTAATAGGATTTAGTAAAGAGTAGAACTTTTAATCCCTTGTCTAATGTGTATCACATTTCATCCTAGATGAAGATTTATGCTGTTAGTGTCTTATATTAGCTCCGGCCCACTTCGTTTCCCTTCACGCCCGACGAGTTGGCAGTAAAAAGAGCTGTGCCAGCTTTATTTGCCATGTTAGAGTCTTGAGTAATCAAACTTCCCCCAGGTCTCGCTCTCCCACCCCACTACCTCACAGCCAATCAATACACAGACAGACAAAAAAATAAACAGGCTGTCGTCTTGCTAGCAAAATGATCCTTGTTGAATGTTTAACCGACATGCGCAGGGCTCGCTCCTCGGCACCGCTACCGTCTGACGTTGTCTGGGGGCTGGTGGCTGCTGAAATGCCTGAACAGAGAGGGTACTAGTACTAGAAGAGAAGGCATGAATGAAGGGAAGGAAGTTTGGGGAGCACAGGAGGAAGAAAGCGAAGATGATTGGGAGTCATGATGGGCCTTTTGATTCCTTTCAGAGAATCGATTCTTTTGATTCTGTTCACCATAAAGATTTGTTCACTAATTCGCGAACTAGATCTGGTGATTCTCTCATTGCCAAACGAGATGTGATGATTCTCTCAGTCCCGAACGAGATCTGGTAATTCTGCGTTACTGGTATGTAACGATTTCTAGATGGCGCTTCTTGCATAGTGAAATGGCAAGCTCAGAAAATGAACTTTGTAAATGTATCATTGATTTTGTGTTCATATGCTGTTTATTTTATTAGAACTTTTGTTGTCTAGGCCATCAATCTTCCAGCAAAATGTAGTTTACTATAAAGGACATCATACACATTGAGGGTTAGACTGCTGTTGGTAGGCTATTATGCGTAGCACTGTAGGCACTGTAGGCCTATAACCAATTACACCAACAGCTGCACCTCCAGTCATCCGTATGTCAAACTCCTGAAGTTTAGGGACGACATAGACCCCGAAGCCCCGAGTTTCAGCCAAAGCCAGCTAATAATTTTGTAAGCCAAATTGAGCCGCCATCTGATATTTTTTGGCTGAGCCATCTGAAATTATTTGCTTTAAAGAACAATTCTATGTGTCACATAGAGACATACACACACGAAAAATAAATGATAAACTAAATACATTTTGCACACCGGATTCACCACAGTCTCGTGCTCGTTGCTATGATACACAGGACTCACAGTGAATTGATTACCAATTAAAAATCTGCGTTTTCCGATAGTGATGATCATAGACATAGACAGTAAAAGAAGCAATGCATTTTTCTCTCATGCTGAGATGAAATGGCGGAAACAACTAGAAAAGGTAATTGTGTTGTTCTCACATACTTTCCTAATTTCTACGTAGGATACTCAGACTTTTGTTAGATCTTCAGTTTTTGGAAGTAGGCCTATGCCGTTTTGTCAGGACTAGAATGTCGTTTTGGCGCTGTGTCAGGACTAGTGTTTTATCAATATTTTTGAAGTATTGAGATCTAGTAAATCAGTACATACACATCTGTAGACATTAAGTGGCAGCTTCAGCCATTTGTAGCTGTGAACATTTTGGCGGCTGCAGCAGCCATTTAGGTTTTGGCTGAGCTGGCTAGCCAACCAATAACTTAATCAGCCAGCCATTATTCTCAAAACAAATGGCTTCGGGGTCTAGGACGACACCACCCTCATTGGGCTCATCTCTGTTGGAGAGGAGTCTGATTACAGGTGGGAAGCTGACAACCTGGTGACCTGGTGCAGCCAGAACAACCTAGAGCTCAATGCTCTTAAGACAGTGGAGATGGTTGTGGACTTCAGGAAGAATACAGCCCCACTTACCCCCATCACCCTGGGTGACTCCCCAGTCAACACTGTGGAGTCCTTCCGCTTCCTGGGCACTATCCTCTCCCAGGACCTCAAGTGGGAACTGAACATTAGCTCCCTCACCAAGAAAGCACAACAGAGGATGTACTTCCTACGGCAGCTGAAGAAATTCAACCTGCCAAAGACAATGATGGTGCACTTCTACACAGCCATCATTGAGTCCATCCTCACCTCCTCCATCACCATCTGGTACGCTGCTGCCACTGCCAAGGACAAGAGCAGGCTGCAGCATATCATCCGCACTGCTGAGAAGGTGATTGGTTGCATCTGCCTACCCTCGAGGACCTGCACACCCCGAGGACCCTGAAGCAAGCAAGGAAGATTGTGGCCGACTCCTCCCACCCTGGACACTCACTGTTTCAGTCACTCCCCTCCGGCAGAAGGCTGCGGTTCATCAGGACCAATACCACACAACACTCAACAGCCTCTTCAACAGCGCCAAAGGTTCACACTCACTTTTATGACTTAATGTTCTAAAAACACATCAACATTTTATAGCCAATTCCCTGGCCTAAATACGTCCACTGCAAACATGTATCATATTCTCATGTATATGTTAGTGTATGTAAACCAGCAGATACTATTTTAAAAGCATTAAATTAAAAGCATTTCCAGCATTAAAATAATACATCATGACAGTTTGTATGATTTGAAATGCAAATGTATTATCACAGTAGAATTTAATTATCACGGCAAACAATTACACTACTCTGAACTATAAGTGTAAATGTAAAGTGAAAATAACAAAACCAGTCAGTAAGACTTGTGATAGAATATCATTCACATCTTACTATACTAAACACATGGGTCACGCAAAAGGGAATAAGGTATCTGTTTCCTCCACTAAACCTATGCAGGTCACGTGAAAAATGATCCAAAGACTCGTACCCAAAGACCCAGTCAGGAAATGTTTCCTCGACTGAGCCTATACAACAGTCCCAATAAGCGGATACAAGAAATGAACAAATCACTCTTTGAGAGTGTTGTAAGGATTTGTTCAAAATTAACAAATCGTTCAGGAACGACACATCACTGATAGGTACTTGGGGTGGGGGATACTGCAAAATTGATCCGATAGCAAGTAAATACAGGGCCAGTATTGCCGATACGGATACCGATACTTTTTACTTTGAAAAGCAGCTGATCTACTTTTGTGTATGGGAAAGCAATGCCTCATCATTTATGAAGTCAATGCATCATCAATATGCAGATTTGAATGAAAATAGAACATTATTATGTCATTATTATGTTTATTGTATGCACCTGCCCACCAAAGTAGATTCCTTGTTTGTGTACACCTACTTGGGGATTAAACACATTTCTGATTCTTCTGATTAGCATTTTCATGATCATTGAATGTTTTAATAATTTTTTCCTTTAATTTAGTTGAGAAGTTGAACTTGAACGAATGAAGAGGAGCGTTGTTTGCACAATCACTATGATATAAAGGGAGTTGTGTACTGAATGTAGAGAAGAGAAATATAAACTAAGTATCTATCTTTTCACGCGAGTATCGATCAATACTGATACCAATGTCGGTATCGATACTATCGATACTTTAGATCGGTCCGCCCACCCCTAATAGGTACCAAAGACGAATAAAGTATTTGGGAAGGGGGTGGTGCGATGTGGCCCTAGCCTTCGTCTCCAAATACTTCCCATCCCCCCCCACCCCCCCCCTCCCGGCATCCAACTCCCAGCAGTCTATCAGGGAGGGCATGACAGATCTGAACTTAATCAGCAATCAGCATTAATGTTGGTGTAGCGCTGTTTATTCAAATTAATCATGGCGGACAGGACGCGTGTGGGGAGAAGAAGGAAAGAGGTGGGGGGTGAGCTTGTCTCTACGGCGGGTTGCCAGGAAATTGATGATGAATTACTCCGTTTATCAAGTCAACCCCTATTAGCGAACACACTGATGGCTGATCGTCATGTTAGCAGACGTTTTCTTTAACTTTGACTGTCGCTTCATTCATTCTGAAGGATCTTCTTTTTTTTCTCACTCCCTCTGTGGGAAACAGGCCTGCAAATTATTCTTGTACTGTAGTGCCAAAGAGTTACGGGTATGGCATTTGCATCTCCTTGGGTTTATAAGAGGAGGAAAGAAGAAGAGAATGAGAATGGATAAGAGAAAAAGAACAGGCTAGTATTTACATAGTAATCCCAAAGCACCTTCACAAACAACTGATTGTAGACAAATAGTGGTGACTAAGATGTAGTATATGGATTTTGCTAATCAGAACTTTAAATCAAAACTTTTAAATTAACTTTGTGTTTGCCTCAATGCATGAATCAGCTGAACTTACCTCAGCAATTTGGAGAGATGTGCAGAACTGACCATATCCTGCACCCTGGGTCAAATACACTGACAGTGACTGCATGTATTATGTGTGAACCTCAGAACGTTTTGTAGCTATTTGAGTGTGTACTTTTGGTTTCATGGTGAAAAGTAAATCAATCGCTTGTTTAGAGTTGCATCACATTCCAGTTCCAGACCACAGGCAATCAGGTGGGGTAAAATTGTCCCAAAACATTTTGGCCTTTCATGAAACACAGCTGTTACATACAAGATAGATGGTCCGGCAGTGAGAAAAAAAGAAAGAAAAAGAGGCAATCAGATGAAACAGTGAACACAAGTGTGTATGTGTGTAAGGGAGAGGAGACAAAAAAAGAGACAACAGTATCGGAGGACAGTCATCTGGTGTTGGTCATTCGTCATGTAGCAAGAGCGCGAATGGGAAAGGATGGAGGATGGATGGTGGGAGCGAAAGAGGAGGAGGGAGGGAGGGAGGGAGTGATGAACAGTTGGTCCATCCCATCAAGGATGGCTTCTAACCTGTGTTGCAAAGAGGCCCATCTATCTTACAGGCAGCTGGCTCTGGTAACACCAGACACACACGCTGTTCATACAGACAACACACACTGCTCATACATCCAACACACACACACACACACTCACTAACAACTTTACTGCTACCAACTGTGCCCATTGCTAGTTTGAACTGAAATATTGAAAGCCACACTGAGAGAGTGGTTTAGCAAAAAATAAATCCTGGGAGCTGTATTTTGAATCAAAATGATCCCTTCATTAAGCACTGCAGCACACGCCTGTCCTAACTCACAGAGAGAGCACAAATAGTCCAGCCCCATGCATCCATCTTTTGTGGGGGGCGTTGCTGTGGTAACGAGGGCAGGAAACCAGAAGGTGTGCAGTTGGGCTGTATTCCAAAGGGAAACGTCTTAGTTTGCATACTGCAGGACAACTCTTTATCTGTTTGGCCCTAACGGGCCCAGCTGTGTGTTAAATGGTTCAGGCAATGTGTGTGAGAGTGTGAAGGGGTGTCAGGGGGGTTGGCGGTTGTGCACTTGCCTGCGTGTGTGTGCGCGTGTTAATGCGGGCAGAAGCACGCTCGCCGGCAGATGTTGCTACTAACACTGAGAGGCTGTTCACACTTAATCATGTGGGTGCGTATCAGACACCCTGCTGCTGGTATGGATTAGTCCCTTCCAGCTATTGACTGCCGGTGAATCCACTGGCTGGGGAGACACTGATAAAAGACTGATGAGTGTGTGTGGCATGCTGGGAGTGTGTTTTTTTATTGACTGGCCCATCAGCAGGGGTGAGCTGATGGGTGCTTGTTAGCAGGCATGTATTATAGTGTAGATGCCTATACTGCCCTGGTAGATAGGTGGACGTGTGTCTCTCTCCCTCTTTATCTCTCTCAATCTCTCTCTCTCTCTTTTTTTTCTCATTCCTACTACCACAAATGCATTTTATTTATGCATGCAGGGCAGCCCACAGACAAGCGTGCACACTCACACACGTACAGTGCACCAACGATGCAGTGTTGCTCAGTTCATTACTTAAACACGGCCTTAAGTGTTGTTTGCACTACGTTTACGGGTTAAGATTTTAATTGAGGAGATGGAAGTGCCTCTGTTTGCATCTGTTTGCATCAAAGAGATGAGGCGAGAGAGAGAGAGCGAGAGAGTAAATAGAGGGAAAAAAGAGAGTACGAGCGACAGAGAGATGGGGGCTGGGGAGATAGAGAGAGAAGAGACAGAGAGAGAGAGAGAGAGAGAGAGAGGGAGAGAGAGAGAGAGAGAGGAGTAGACAGAGAAAGACTAGGAGGAGAGACTTTGAGAAATTGCTTCCTTAGTTAAGCATTATTAAAAATGTATGCAAACCTACTTTCTTTTTCCAATATCTGATTTAGAGTTAATGAGGGGAATTAGAACGACGGGGGGAAAAGACTGATTGTATGGCGAGTGGTGGGGCTTGGTTGCCATGGAGATCAAAAGGCACCACTTAGGGATTGTATGGATTCAGTTGGTGCTGTATTCTGCATAATTGAATCACATTGACAATCTGCATAAACTTGATTATTAAGAAGTCAGTCATCATCATTATCATCATCATTATCATCATTCTTATTATCATCAACTCTACCATATTGACTGGATGTGGATATGATTAGAAATGATTTCCTTATGCAAACTCAATTCCACTGAATATATTGATTTCATGATGTGAGTAATGGTCAGATACATGCTGCTATAGATACTGCTATTTAATGTTGGCCACCAAATAATAATGGCAATGGATAATCTTTCAATTTTTATCTTTCATCTTTCTAAATAATCCCCAGTATGTGTCAAAGGCTGAGTTTTAAACACATTAAACACATTACATTCTAGAGGTGCCATTTTGTTTTGGTAAAATGGACCACCAGTTGTTTATTGTCATCATTCTTGTATCATTATACTGTATTGCATCATGAATTGCACACCAACCGGGCCATTAGCTTTAAGCATGCATCATTACAGATAATGAATGCAGTGTTATTAAATAACTTTTGTGTCTATCTTTCCTACAAATACTTCAAAACATTTTATTAGGGTCTAGTTTATTGGTAAACATATATAAATAAATGCATTAGCATGAATTACAGCATACAGTAGTTAGAACATTACAGGTGTGTGAAATTCTATTCAAATATTGCAAGTGACATACATCTCACAGTAAAACATTTTTAGCCTTCCTTCCTCTCTCTCTCTCTCTCTCCCTCTCTCTCTTTCTCTCTGTCTCTCTTTCTCTTCATCCAGCTGTTCTTCATCTCCAGCGTGTCTTTCCTCTGCCACTTGTTCCAGGCAACATTTTGTCCAAACCTCCGTATCAGGACCCTGTCTCCATGGAGATGGGCCTGACTGTGCCAGCATCTGGCTGGGGCTCCAGTCTCCAGAGAGGCCTAGTGCTCCTCTGGCAAGCCGCCATGTCTCCCTCATGCAGGGCGGACACACATAGTCTAGCATCCAGCCTCTCTGTTTCTCTCTCCACACATGGTACTTCTGGAAATCACATACTGTAGCTTTTCAATCTGGGCTGCGTCCCAAGCCCCAGATAACTAAGTAACCACTGAGGGGGGCCTAACTCAGATAGGGGCGCCCCTTAAGTGGAAATGCTTTTCATACTTATTTAGAATAGCACACTATTCACAAAGTTTATATTGTAGAGTGGACACCTTTTGAAATCATTACCATTACGTATGCATTGTACTTTTACTGTACATATGTGCATTGTTTTTATTGACCATGAACTTTTCTTTGTGATGATGTAGTCACCCAGCATCGCATGGGTTCAAGCAGTGTCTAGGAAACAGTGTTGGCTGTTGACGCCTGTATTTGTACTGTTTATATCTAGATACATTTAATTAACCTTAACCCTTGGAGACTACCACACTGACCAACAACTATTGTCTATTTTCTTGAAAGAAAAAAGACAAACTGTCCCCCTCATGAGTTTATAACTCCATGTTAGGATTAGACAATACAGTTCTAGCTACTTTTTGCTATACACCATTTTGATTGACAAGTGGGCTGGTATGTGCCTGCTTTTTTGTATGCCGCTGATATGAAATAGAACAGATGATGAGAACAAAGACTCTTACTGAAGCTGAGTAATATACTGTAATACTGTGTAAATGTATTAGCTTGTGTTAATTTCTTGGTTTGTTTGATTACTCAAGGATTAATGAACATGTTTTTTTATTAGCTGTAATTGTTTCTCATATCCTCTCTCATTTAGGCTGTAGGTGTCATGAATGGAAGACAACACAGTTATCAGTGGCACTGTAGGAGACAATCTGTAGATGCTTATTAAGGAACTATCAATCAAAAGTCAACATAACTTCTGATATTAAACCTCAAAAAATGTTCAAAGTTATTAACCATTTGCTGATAGTTTATTACATTGAAATATTGAGCATTTATAGATAATCTATAGATTTTTCTCTACGGATAAACCCAATTATATTCCCTTGATATTAAGTTAACATCCTAACCAATACATTTGAGCACAGATGATTTTAAAGTCCTTCTTATCTCAGGCTCACTTCTGTAATGCACAGTATTCCACAATTTAGTGAAGCTCATCATTCACCGTGTATCTTTAGATGTTTGTACGTGGTGTGTTCTCTGGACTGCAGTGTGATTCATACCCGAGTGAGTCCTCCAGAGCATCCACTTAAGACCAACCTAACATGCAAAGTTACACATTTCAAAATGATAAAAACCCATGTGATGGGCTCTCTTTCTATAAAACTAAGTTAGCTTGTTCAGTTAAAGAAGAACTCAACACATATATTTCACTGAAAATTCATATATCACATTCAAAACATATTAAAATAAGGATGGAATAATAAATAAGTATGAGATCAGTCTCATACTCATTAGTATACAGTACAATACTCGACATCTTTCCATGCTAGACAGTCAGCTCTCAACCCCTCTCCTCCACCTCTCTTTGCATCTGTGACAACCCTTTGAATCACTACTCTTTTCTGTTTTCTGTTTTCCCTTTTTGTTTAATCTTGAATATCTTGCCTGCCAGCCTGTCTCTGTCTGGAGTGCCGGTAGGTTCAAATTAGTGGGCCTCAAAAAATGAAGACTGAGAAAGGAAGGAAGGAGAAAAATAACTCGAAACAGAAAGAGAGATAGAAAGAGGAATCAAAGGGACGACATGAATGAAAATTGACCTTGACTGTGGTCTCCTCAGTCCCTCCTCTTCCTCTCCCACAATTACTGTATATCTCTCTCTCTCTCTCTCTCTCTCTCTCTCTCTCTCTCTCTCTATCTCTCTCTCTCTCTCTCTCTTTATGTCTTTTTATTTTCCCCCCCTCATTCTCTCTATCTCTCTTTTCACACACATTCTTGCTCTCTCTTTCCTACATTCACGGTCTCTCTCTTTTTCTACGTGACCATACCAGTGTACTGTACAACATATGCTCACAGTTGGACAGGGACCTACTAACGTGCTATCGATTGGTTGACTGAAGATGATGTAGGTGCAGTGTGCAGAGGTGTCGGCTGTGGTGGTGCCATTGTTCTGTGTACATACTGTACAAAAATTTACAGAATGTTACCAAACATACGTATCCGATCCATGATATTTTCATTCACATCACTAACCCTATAGAGCCAACTGTCTATATACTGCTGAAGTAAGCTTACATACAGACGGATATTGTCACTGCCACACCTACGAATGTGGAGGCCATTTCCTATTTTTTGGAGAGGAGGCCCATACTAATTATATCAAAAAAGTACGTTGACAACAATGTCTAATACTCATGAAAACATAATTACTCTGGCCTTAAACATATTGATGACAAGACACTGCTTCCTTATAGAATGTCAAGTAGTTTTAAAATATCCCATGCAATTTTTGATTACTGTGTAACCACCTTTACAAGTTATTTTGGTTATAATGTAAATTTGACACTTTTGTCAACACGTTATTCAACGTGGATAAGAGGCTTTAAGTGAAGTTGGCCTGTATACAGCCCATGAAAGTGTGTGTGCATGATGTGTTTCTGTCACCTCGGCAGCGTTAATAACGCCCCCCCCCCACCACACACACAGACACATACGCACACACCACAAAATCTCCCCCTGCCCGTATTACACCCCTGCACTCCTGATAAGCACATCATCAAGCACCATGCTGCACAATCCGTTTGTTGTTATTGGTGAGGGGAGATTCTCGATAAATCAAGTGTGTCAAATTACAAGATTGTGTTACATGATTAGAGGCTGGATAATGAGGATAGTTCATTAGCGAGATTATTAGATTTGATTGAGCTTGCCGGATATGGTGTCGAAACGACTTAAGGACTGGGTAAACATACATGTTTATACTGGAGGGTCTGTATGTCGAGTTGGCGTAAAGGTACTTGCCTTATTTTGGAGTGACTGATCTTTAATGTTTGTAATTCACTGTATGATCCATAAACAGATGTTCCCCTCAGGCAGTTACACAATACACATGCATATGTAACACATGTATACACACACAAAGAAAAACCAAAGTACAACCACACCGCCATGTGGCAGTGGGTAAAGGTGTATCTGCTCAGTTTTCAATGTACACTCACCTGCTCAGCACGTCATCTCAATCCAGTTCTGTATGAAATCCATTTAGACCACCTAAATGGTGGGCTGTGCCACCTCCTTCCTAATGGCCATACTTCCTGTGTGTTTGAGTGTTTCTGTCTGTGTATGTCTGTATGGAATCCTTTAACATAAGCAATACAATATTCAAACAAGTCAAGCTGTATTCAATTTACTGTAATGTCAGTTGACAGAACTTCTACTGTTTAGCATGGAGATGTATATTTAATGAGGTGACAATACTCGTTTTGTTCTCATAAAATACTAGGAGTTAGTTATCAACACGTAGGTTGTAGTTACTGAATACTGGCTTTTGCAAATAAACACATAAGTATATATATATATATATATATATATATATATATAAACATAATAACAGTTACTAACCCTCATTTCTTTTCAAATAGTTAATAAGTCAATTTGTCTATTTGTATGGCACTTAAGTAACTTTAAGTATTGCAATTGGTTCCAATTAATTTACTTGTTAAAAGGCTTACCGGTACATCTATACCCTGTGTATAGCCAAGTGCTTTATGATCATAGGTTGTAGATATTCCAGGAAACTGTGGTAGGTTAGTACAGAGTTTTTAATTTTGGCATTAAAATCTGATGACATTCTGGTGGTGCTGTATCGTTAAAACCCAATATATAAAAGCGAAAACACACACAACAACACCCACAGTGTTCCTTTCTCACCTCCAGTTTGCCCCTGTAATCGCATCTATCTTGCAGTCTGTCAACAAATCACGTTTTGAGCAAGGATGTGAAGCTCACAAGGTAAAGTGTCACCCCACATTCACACACACACACACACACACACACACACACACACACACACACACACACACACACACACACACACCAAACACACACACACCTACCAGGGGCGCTATCTCTTTGGGCCTGTCAGGGCTGTCACTCACTGATGGATAGAGGCTAGATAGTGGGGAAGGAGAGGGCAGAGGAACATAAACAATACAGCTCTCTGCCCTTGCTGTGCTGTTGCTTCAGTGTTTCAGACAGGACTGGTACAGCGGCGATCCATGGCTTTTTTGGGACTGGCTGGCTGGTTTGATCACACAGTCAAAGACAAAGATAGAAACACACACAGAAACACACCCAAATGCACAAACACGCACACCTACACACAAACATGCACGCCCGCACAAAAACGCATACCCACATACACACACATGCAAACATATCCTCAAGAGTATGATGTTCTGAAGCAAATCATCATGAAACCATCATGCACCTGCTAGATTTGCAGTAGGTAGACTTCAAGATGTACATGTCCTAATGATTTATTTAGCTACCTATGGCCATTGGATTTAGTTTCTTGAAGATTCTTATTTGTTGAGTTAGTGCTAACCAGCTGGAAACCAGCTGCTCATGTAAAACCCTTTAAATCAATTGTTGAGCCATGCGTGTGTACAAAATAGTGTAACATCCAGTTATGTTTATTAAAGTGGTTTAATAAGTGCAAGTGTAATATATAAAAAAGTTTGAGGTCAGAAGTTGTCTTGCGCAGGTTGGATCATGTGACATCATTTCCAGACTGTGACATGGAAGGTAAAGGAGGGATCACGGTATTGTTTCTCTTCTGCTAAGACTGCCATACCTGCCTTGATGCCTGGAACTTTCTTTTCTTAAAGATAAATGTTTGAGGCATTTCTGCTTCATTGAGAGATAGCTACAGTAATAGAGGCACAGGAAATGTAAGGACGACAGAGAGGAAAAAAACTTCCATGAAATAGGTAGGTCGAAATCGAACACGGGTCCCTGCAGTAAGGCCTTAATCTACTGTTCATGTTACGTGCCCAGGCAGCCACCAAGGCCCCCCTGCCTGAGCAAGGGCAACCAGGGGGAGAAAACCACCTTCCATTACTCCTAAAAGCCACATAGACCTTGTCTCTCATATCTTAAGGACAGACAAAACTGTACGTAAAAGCATAGGAGGGCAGAGTGGAGAGGGGACGTTGAAGGGAGGGAGGACGTAAGAATAAGAGATGTCTTGTAGGAGTGCATGTGTGCACCAGCATACGTGTGTGTGTGTGTGTGTGTGTGTCAGTGTATGGCATGTGTCTGAACTGAATGCACATGTGTGAAAACACCAGGGCCAACTAAGACACTGGTGCCTGTGCAAAGCTCAAGAGTGTGCTCGGGAGATTTTGTGTCGTCATTATTTACGGCGTCAATTGCCGCCGCGGAGGTCAGAGCGCGCCGCCTTTGAAATGTAATTATGTGGCGATTGGGAAGTGTAGGTGCACCGCTGGCGTGGCGGCGGCGATTTATGGCCATGTTAGGCTAATGGATGCCACCTTAGCGCCCCCCACTCAAGGCCTGTCAGAAATGAAGCTAGGGACCGGGCCACAGAGGAGAGGGGGATGGATGTGGAGGATGAAGGTGGTTTAAGGAAAAAAAGAAAAAGAAAGATGTAAAGCTGAGTTGTAAAGAATTTGCCTGCCAATCAAAATATCTCCTTTTCAAATCCTCCCCAGTACATTGCTTTGTATGAACGTGTCTGCTAGGTGAATACATTAGTCTAACTGCAGGATCATGGGATATGTAGCTCGACTGGTGCTCTACAATGTCCAATTATGTTACCAGTTTCACAGAATAGAGAATGTGGAGGATCAGATTGTACAGTTGATAACAAGACGACTTAGTTGAATGCAAAGGTTTTTGTTCAAAAGTAACCATTTTTCCCATATGCATTTTCAGTTATGAAGTCTTACATGTGCATTTTCAGGTAATTATTAAGGTAATTATTAATCCTGGAATGGCATTGTAGCTTTCAAACAATAAACACTCAATAAACACACACTCCCTCACACACCTTATTTGTTCACCTCAAGAATATTCTTCCCTTCAGGTCACTCACAGTTTATCACATAAAAACACTATACAGTTATGTATCCATTTCGCACAGAAAAGAAGGGAGTGGATCTTGGTGGCTGAGATTGTTTCTGTAGACCTAATTATCTCCAAACTCAGATTATGATTAGTTCATTTGGGTAATCTGGCCGAGGAGTCCCCAGCCAGTGTTGAGGGGAAAGATATAGGGAGATAAATTGGTAATGCCATGTAATGACTATCTACAACTGCCTGCTTGGTTCTGACCAGACAAATAAGCATGCAGTCGCCCCATTGCCTTCCCCTTCCATTGTGACAGGGCCCAGGAAGGGAAAATAATTTTTCCATTTACTTTTTAATCATTTTCTCAATTTCCTCCATCCATGCCGAAAGTAATTTAATCTTAGGACCACTTTAAAGCGAAACATATTTTTGTCTCGTCACTAACTCATAGAGATAGTTACAGACACACACACACACACACAAACCCACACATGTACACGCACACACTCATACAAAAAAATACAACCTTATTCTCCTCAACCTTTTCCGTATAGGACCTCATGTAATATTGTGAAAATGTATTTGAAAACTTCTGGTCCAGTAGAATATGTTGACTCATTTCCAATCTCAGAAGGCGTCAATAACATACATCATTTACGGTAAACTAACTAGTGTAAAGTCTCTACCTGTCTCAAATGTTTCAGTCTACAACTGTTTGACAATGGTAATTGCATAACACAGATCAAGTCATCAATTTGATGTATTCAAACATTTAGTGATTGATATTATTATAACTGAGACCATAGAGAAAGGTGAGAGAATTGCATTTCCCAGTGAATGCAAGATAATAGGTCAACTGATGCATTAAAATACATATCTTTGTAGTTACATTAATTACAAGAAAGTAACTTTTAACTCTTACCAATAAATACGGTTACTTATTGGTTGTTGTGTCTAAATGACAACACTTTTATATATTGTCAGTACTGTAGAGTATGTAATAAACCATGTATTAATGTGTCTATTGTAGGGGTGTACGGTAAACAGAAGTCACGGTTCGGCACTTACTGCTGTTTTGGGGTCATGGTTTGATATAAATGTATTACAACAGGAAAAAGAAGCAAATCCCAAATGTTATATTTCCTTTCATTTGACTTCAATGTCAGAGTCTAAACTTGATGTTATCTAATCACAAAAGTCGCATCTACACAAACGTTGCTGTCCAGGTGGTCCGATACAACAGTGCTGTTGACGTTTGTGCAGTAAGAAAAGAGACTGGATCAGACAGCTAACAAGTTTGAATATGCATTCTTCGTCTGATTGCATGCACCGAACCGTGACGTCAGTTCCCTGAATTTGCGGTACGAAAACATGTAGCCTACTGTGACACCCATCGTGGATGGAATATCCACAATGAACCAAATTAATCCTCCTCTGATACCAGCAATGTTTTGGTAAAAAAAAGCCTCCCCTAAAAGACCTGCAGTATCGAGCTGCATTGCTCACCTAGGCCAGGAAAGTCAGCAGTGGTGTGTGGAATACATTTGATGGCTTTTCACCGATAGCCATGGGCCAAGTTACCATGAACAAAACAGGCCAGAGGCATTGAACATATCTACTCAAGCCCAAGACACAACTCAACAGAGCTAGGAGTCCAAACACCACACAGATCAGACTCAGAGATGGTAGTAGTATTTCCTCAGTGGTGGGCAAAGTGGGGCACAGGAAGGAAGGGAACCAGAGCAACGGTCACATGTATGGGTGTACACCACGGTACCAACAGACTTCTACCCTCATAACATAGACATGTGTATTAGAACCCTAACGCTGTCCTTAACAATCACCTTTGAGAAGTTTGCGAGTGACCCTAGTTTTTTTGTTTACCGTAGTCTGAATTTTCACCTGCAACACTCGTACGAATCCGGGTGTTATATAAAATGCAATAACAGGGGGTTGAGTAAGGCCCCTGTAATTTCCTGAATACATATATCTAACGTACCAGACCTCCAGTGGCAGAAATTCTTTTTCAGACAAATAATAAAGCTGTATGAAGGCATGTGGGCTCTCACCCATAAATATTTAAAGACTGTGGATTATTACAGGGTTGAGGTTTATAGAAACCTTGGTTCTGAGATTAGAGTGTCTAGTGTGTGCGTATACATGTGTGTGAATGTGTGTCTAATTGTACTTTATTTGTGTATTTGTGTGTGTGTGTATGTTGTGTCTGTGGGGGGTAGTGTATATTGTCAATGAACTTTTTATGATTGCCACTTCCTCACAAGGAAGAACCAGATGATTACACCTTGGTTCTGTTTGTGGGAGGGACGGTTTCTTTTTTGCTGTGTGCTCTTTCATTGGTTTATTTGACGTGTTGTTGTGATAGGGGCTCTGCACCCGCTGACCTGAAGGGACGGTTTCTGACTGAGGGTGCATCACTGTTTAGCACAACGCAGACTGGCATGAGTGTGCTTACACTGTCAATGTTCCTCTGAGCTTCTGAAACAAAATACGTTTCCGAATGTTAGCATTGAACTTGAAAGACCGTCCGAATCAACGGAAGTAGCAGTTAAGGAAACTTTGTTTACAGTAGAATCATTCAAGCACAGCCAACCGTCACACAGAAAACTGAGAGAGAGCTAGACAAATCTTCAGCAATGTCAACTGGATGCATTGCAGATTAACATGATTAGGTGCCTGAATCACAGTGTAGAGGATGAAAAAGTATTGGTATTAGTCAGAAGAGAAACATATGTCATATCCAAACATATATAGGATCTGGAAGTTATAGACCTTGGAATGACTTTGACATTTGTATTCCTTGAATGTACCTGCGCTTTTCGAAAATTAAGCTTAAGCACTTACAACACCTACAACAAATACCCTATTGCATTGGATAATATTTTGGTAAATCATGTGAGCATGTATACGTGCACGCGTGTGTGCGTGAATGTGTGTACGTCTGAAGATGGGTACCACCAAATGATTTACAACCTCTAGGTGACTCGACAGGGGGAAAACAAGCAAGCACAGATTCTAAACATCACAGTGCAGGACATTAATTTAATGTTCTTCAGTGAAGAGAGAGATGGTGAGAACCAATCAGAGTGCAAAGAGAACAGAGAGAGAAAAAAAGCTATCAAAATGCTAATTTAGGCTAAAGGACTTTCAGGGAATTCCTACAAGTCCACCTCATCTCCCCCTTCAGACGCTGCTCTCAACCAGACCTCTGACCCAAAACCTTTTCCCTGTTCACTCACCCTCGGCCTTCGCTTTCCCACCACTTCTATTTGCCAAGGGATGAGGAAAAATGACTCTGACATTAGCTATCGATCGCCCATTAATGTATTGGGGCTTCTGTGCTGCCTAGACGCATTGATTTCTATTTTCTTTGTCACACTAGAACAGGAAAGAAGGTGAGTCCTTCTCAGGTTTGAAAAATGGATGAGGGGATCCTGTGTCCAAACAAATACCAGCTCATATCTTGGTGTCCCCAAACGTGTACAACAGCCTTGCAGGCAGAACAAGCATGCTGTATGTTGTGAAATGCTGGTGGCAGGGGAAATAAAGTGACTCTCCAACTAACCTTGAACGTAACCAATTTTTTGGGTCTCGTAAACAGTTTTGCAGATAATAGTTTGAGAGAGACATAAAGAGAATAAACATGCTTTTCCACTGTATGGTACTGGTTCGACTTGACTCTAATCGCTTTACCAGGTAGGCTACTTCATGTTCTACTGCAGATAATAACCCTCCAATATAGCTGGTTGTTATAGTGACCAGGCATGCGATTATAACACCAAATGTAGAATGGCTTTAAAATGTTAAGAAGACCCATGGCCATTGATGCTCCAATACTTGTTGTGTAATAAACAATGAGATCAAATCAAATTATTAGCTAACTACCAAGCTGACACAGTGTTAGTCATTTATTTGGCAACTTTAGTCAAAAAGTCTGATTAAGAAGTTAGCTAATGTTACATTGCTACCCTTACTATTACTAGCTAACCACATAATTGAAACAGCTAGTTCTAACTAGCGAGCTGCTACAGTAGTACTGCTGGACATTCCGTTGAAGACAAGACAGCTTTTCAACAGTTCAATTTTCAGTCTTTGTTGTGATATCAAGATAGCTAGGCTAGTTAGCAAGGTTTATTAGCGTAGGCATTCTCTAACCATAATCAAACGGTAATTCTCTTTGACCAATCAATGGTCTGCAGTGATTTCACGTCACCTTTTGACATGAGCCTTTTGACGTCACCTGAGCTCGCTTGGAACCACAACAGAGGTGCATTGCAGTGTAGCTGCTGTAACCACACCAAGAGAGTAATCTGCCTCTGAGCTAACTTCTGACAGTTGAGTAAGACTACGTCATCAAGGAAAAACAATACCGGTGTCTTCTTCTCTAGACAGAGAGGGCTTGCCAAGCAATCCCTAGCAGGTGGGGAGACTAGCCACACGAACATTCTGCAGAAGTCCCCTGCCACTACCAAGATGGCAACTACACTTAACTCTGAAAAGAGCTGTGTGGAGTAGAAAGGGCAGGGAATATTTGCTCTTATGAGAATATGAGCTGTCTCCATTGGAGACCTCAGAAGGACACCTGTTCTCCAAAAAACACACTTTTTACCGTCCCCCATTCGGAGCATCTGCAATGGGCCCTGAGCAGGGCTTTGTGTGATGGTGCTAGGATAGACATCTGGACAAGGAAATGTCTGGCATGTGATTACTCCGAAAAAAACGTATTGTAGCTTCAGAGATTCTTTTCTTCAGATTTTGACTGGTGCTGACGTTTTCGGGAGAATGAGTGGCGGGCTAGCGCCCTCTAATATATGTTAAGCAACTTAAGTTGAAAGTTGCCACGGCATGGTCTTAAACCACCAGGAGTAGAGCTCGCCTATGGGGCGCAACTCCATGATATAGACCCAGGCACTATAGGTACAATATTTTTTTTATGGAAAACCAAAAAAGGCAAGTCAAGTAATAACCCTAAGACGTTATCATGCAGTGGAAAAGCACTGTTAGTAACCACATGTTTATCAACCCATTAACTCCTGGTTAGTTATAGGCCTGCTTATTGAAAGGCCAAGGTCATTAAGTGTATCATAATTATGCAAAGTAGTAGCATTGCGGAAATTAGCGCTGTGAACTCCCACCAAAACTAAGTGGGGCCATGGCGCTAACACACAGTCACTTTATCACCTAACAGAGTCACCTACCAGAAGTATTTATCAAAGTAAGGGATGTTTTTTGCACCCACAAAGCAACTCTGCATCAGGCCAAATGTGTTTTCTGTACTTGCCTGGTGTATCAGTAACAACCAGCTGATGCACTGATTAGAACTTTTGCTCAATGAGTGGCCCTCTGGCACAACACATACAAACTCCCTGAGAGTTGATGTTCTATAATCCCAGTGATGATAACTACAAATAATGTACAGGATAGCCCCCATCCACAAGACACTGACCAGTGTGTGTGCTGACAATGAACACTTTTGCTGCAGAATTTTTTAAAATATTAATAATGAAGATGAAGACATTCCTTTGTTGATTTCTTGGTTTTGTGTTTGCAACACTTGAAGTAACAATTCTGAAATATCTGCCTTGACTTCTGACCGAACTGTTGTATAAACCTCCACCATAACTAGGGCTAATCTCTCTCCAACATTATCATAATTTATTAACTGAGCCTCATCACAAATCTCCTTTCACAAGCTCTTGACGACGTCCATGGCATGAAAACTGAAGACATGCTATCCTAGAGACCTCTTCTGGGGCCGTGAGGCCAGTATAATATTTATAAAGGTCAGTGTTTAAACAGTGCACTCCCATACTCATACAGTGTAGCTTAAAGATAAGCTATTTCCTTCCGCAAATATTCACAGCTTGTTTAACTGTAATTTAGCTTTTGATTCCATTCATATCTGAGAGGAGTTTGATATCCCAGGGTTATTATATTAATAACATTGGTCTTATCTCTCTTGCCCTCTAAGACCCCCATTTCTATATCTCAAATTTGACTATAATTCTGCTTAATCATTGCAATATATGGTGGATAAAATGCAACAATACAAACACAGAAAAGCCATGGGATATATTGGTTATTTTACTTGGTTATTTTAGTCAATTTACTCTGAAGATAGGACCACAAATTGATCATTGCTGCTATTCATTATGAATAATGATTATTATGGAAATAATACACTATAGTATTGAAGGAAAAATCATGCATCAATGGGAAGGAGAATCACACACGTGACTGTGGACGGTATCAAAGCCTCTCTTCCACTAATGAGGCATCTGAGACAGGGTACCTTTATTTTTACACCTTGAGATGCTTTATGTTTTGTTTTAACCTTTATTTTTCTGTCCCTGACAGCCATTTTGAAAGGTATCTGTTGTTTATTTCTAATAATATTTGGGACCTGCTGTGTGCATATATGTGTGTGTTTTCGGGGGAGGGGAAGGGGGGGGATTTGACCTTGTGGGGACATTTTTGGAAGGGTTAAGGCTAGGGTTAAAGTTTACACAGTGAAGTGTCTGACCTCACTAGAATTGTAAAACCAACAAGTGTGTGTGCATTGTGTGTGTTTGTACTGGGGCTCAGACATACATGTTTCTTTCTTCATGTGAGGAAACAGCACTACATGGGGCCCTGAGGCCAGATGTGACATTGTGTGTAGGATGAACTAGAAAGTGCTTACTCCAAAAGTATTTAGTAGGTTTTTGTGTCTGATCCTGTGTGTGTGTGTACGTGCGTGTGCTTGTGTGGTACCTTCTCTCCCCTACTGTAACTTAGCCTCTAGCCAATGTGTCACCCCCAATTAGTAAGGAATGAGTATACCTCTGAGTTTGGAAGAACCAAAGAGAGAAAAGAGAGAGCAGCGACGGAGAGGGTAAAGAGCAGTAGCGGCTGGTGTTTTTTTTTGCGCGGTTAAAATAGCACCCCACAATGAAAGAAAAGAGTTTGAGTAGAATTACTAGAGTACATTACTCACTGAACAACCAACTAACCAGCTCCGGTTAGCATACAGGCTTGAGGAGAAGCTACGGGTGTCCCCTCCTCCTTTCCTAGCTATGTTGCTCTCGTAGATACGTGAGATTTATATGGGATGTGAGGGAAGGATTAAGGTCTCTGATTCGACGAATAGTCCAGTAAGAAACGATGTCATTGGTCAGGGCGCAAAATATTGCGCTCCGGGATTCAACTTTTATCCGCCAATGAGAAGCTGTCCTAAAATGTTTCAGAAAAGTATGAGAGCTCCCATTTTCTTCCATTTGGCCGGCGCCCATCTAAGGAGGAGTGGCTTATCTCAGTGATAACGAATGGCAATATATTATATTTGGTCACATTTAAGTGTTTTTTGACAGGGGCTTACTGTCTCCCACACACATTTAACGCGTTAACACAGTACATTTCTTATTTAAATTGTTTGGTATATAATGTTTTTAGATTTAAAAAAAATAATCTACAAATTTTAGGAGGGGCGGCGCCCTTGCGCCCTGTATTGACGGACCGCCACTGGTATAGAGAGAGAAAGAGAAAAGTCAGACACAGAGCAGAGACTCCGAGTATTATTGTAGTGTACATGTAATATTTCTACAGTATTTTACTATCGTTTTTTTATTCATGTACTCATATATTTCACTTATTTCTTTTTGTATTCCTTTTACTATGCAAGTGTTTCATCGTTCATGTATCTGATATGGTTCGGGGAAAACAGTGCTCACCTATTCATGCCAATAAAGCATTTTTGAATTTGAAATGTAATTGAATAAGGAGAGTAGAGACAGAGAGAGAGATCGAGAGAGAGACCGAGAGAGAGACAGCAGTGAACCTATTCCACCCTCTCTTGCTCCAGATAGATCAAGATGCCAGCAGCAAATTCAACACCTAGACAAGACAGGATCCACACCATTTAAGAACCTCATTCTGACCCAAACTGTACAACCTAAACACACACAGACATACTGTACTTGTACTGACACACACACAAGTCTATTGTTCACAGTACATATGGAATGATGGAATACATTTCAGGAGAAAAATACTCCAAGCTCTCCAAAATATAGATGTACTGTATGCTTTTCCCACACAGAAACACAGACACATGTAAACACCTCATCTGCACCAGCTGATTACAATGACAGTGAAATGGAAGATGACAGAATACGTCGAAGCTTGATTAATTCTTCTAGTTGGCAAGGCAATTACAGCGCATACCAAAGATAGTCTGTCACACTCTAAGTGTGCCCTGAAATTCCCATGGTAGATCCTTCCAAAAAACACACACACATACATGCAAACAAAAGCACCCTCACACACCACGCACACACACGCCAGCTCCATCTGCGGTGCCTTCACACACGCAGAGCACATTCATCTGTTTCTTTACCCTCACGGTGATCCTTCATTTCAAAGCCAAATGCCACAGGCACTGCACCTCTAAGTGCAGGGGTCATGTTACTTTATTTGTACCCGTAGGTAGATTTTGTGCACCCCGGCATTCACTTCTGATTTGCCTCATGCTATCTCGAATAAACCTTTCATTGCTTCAACTTACGCTGGGATTTGGTTGGTTGGTTGGAGTGGTGGGGCTTTCTGAATGGTGACAAATGACTTCAGTGTGTGAGACCTCAGCTCAGTCCTCCTTAAGGGGAAAGTCCCACTCTCCCCCTTACCTGCCAGCTTTTCTACTGGAGACGTCAGATTGCCCGAGGCTTGATCAGAATGCTGTATCAACCTCACTGTGCCTCGGCTTGAGAAGCTGGGAATAGTTGTAACAGTTGATTAGCTGAATTCCACTATTGGATTTTGGACTTGGGGGTTTTCCGGTGCGTTGTGTTGTCCGGTGGCAATAATGGGAGCCGAAAGAAGAGACGTTTGCACTCTAACTCAGTGGACTGCTTAGAGAGGCCAATAAATGTGGGTGATGTACAGGAATAGACAGCGCACACAGACCATACAAACACTCACACACAAACACAGAAATAGATAAATAAGTCAACTATATAACTAGAGGCTAATTCAATTTGAATCATGTTGAACGAGAAGAGGTGGTTTTATTCCCACAAATATTTGCTTCTGAGATGAAAGCATAACTGTCAGTTGCTGATAGACAGGTCTGCCATTGCATGCAATATGTCTGTATGTGTGTGTCCTGCTGGCATGCGTTCATAGGTGTGTGTAGGTGCGTATGTGTGTCAAGTCTGTATGATGTGTTAAATCCTGTCCCTCCGATTAATAGGGAGTCAGGTGGCTGAGCGGTTAGAGAATTGGGCTAGTACTCCGAAGGTTGCTGGTTTGCTTCTTGGCTGTGTGACGTGTCCTTGGGCAAGGCACTTCACCCTACTTGCCTTTGGGAGAATGTCCCTGTACTTATTGTAAGTCGCTCTGGATAAGAGCGTCTGCTAAATGACTAAATGTAATGTAAATGTAATACCACCCTAAATTGAAGAGCAGAAATGTCGGAACTTGCTGTAGGTGTGAGGTAGGGATAAACAACCAAAACAATGGTGTTTGATCTGTAAAAATAAAGGTTCCAGATTCCCGTAATTATGCAGGGAATCTGGGAGACGCAGAGAACACATCTGTGTTGTTACAACAGATCACAGCTCTAAATATAGATGCCACCATGACCATCTCAGGGGCCTTCAAAGGGATTGATTAAGATTACTCTTTGAATGACACGCCATTGGCTTCTAACTATCCTTAGATGATTATGGAGGGAGAGGCATTTTGAACCTTGCACCTAGAAGCTACATCATTTCTGATACAGTGGTCCTGTCTTGATTGTTAAGCATGCATGCATGAATTGTAGTCATCATGTAATATAACTAAGTGTTTAGTTAGGTCACACAATCAACTAGAAAAAAATGAAATGCCATGGAAGGAGGTACTATAGGTTTGGACCTGGGGAAGTATTTAAGACTGTTGTACTAGGTGTTAGCCTTTGTGTTGTGGTGCCTTGGGAGGGGGGTGTATGAGAAGTCAGCAGAAGAAAAGAGATCATTCAGAGTAATAATGCCAAATAATTTTCTGGAAATATGTGACATGTCTTGTCCTTTCCCTTATTCCTTTCCCCCGTGTCCCCTCATCTCTGTGTGCCCTCGAATCACTCTCTCCCTCACTCCCTCCCTTTTTCAGTCTTACACTCTTGCTCATTATTTAAGAACTGGTCACAACATGTTTAGCCGCCTTCTATGTGTCAGTAATACAGCCTGTATTTTACAGGAATTTGTGTTTTACGTTTAAACATAACAGTATATATGAATTGAAATGCCATACATTTAACATTTCCGAAAGTAAACAGTGACTGATAATACTTAGCAATGCGTCGATTGAAAGACAGTGTTCCTCCCTCCTCTGTTAAGGAAAAGGATAGATAGACAGGAAGGCAGGCAGGCAACAATGCACAGAGAATAAATAACAAGGGAAAACAAGTAAAAAGGAAGAGAGACAGAGATGACACGTGCAGCAGAAAGAGGGGTGGGGGTGATGCCTGTGTGGTGAGTCAGCCAGGAAATGGCAAATCAAATGGTTCTTGTCACAGCCAGCCACTGCTCTGCACAGCTGTTGGAATGAGAGGCCGACATAACCAGAAAGAGTGTGGCCGTGAGAGAATGAGAGAAACAGAGGCAGACAGAGGCCGAGAAAGAGAGAGAGAGATGAGATGAAGGCAGAGAACAAAGCATGTAGATAGAGAAGTAGGGGAATATGCAAAATGTGCAATTATATGTATTTTTTTAAGTATCACTGTCATATTCTTATTGGCTTCCTGCACATTTGAGTATAACCAGATGTAATTCTACATGAAGAAGCAAAGAAAGTGTGTCTCTGTATGCGTACACACATGTCAGTCTGTGTGCCTGTGTGTGTGTTGAGAGGAAAAACAGAGAGATGGAATACTGCAGAGCAACAGTATGTTTAATCCTCACATCTCTGTCTCTTAAGGCATCTTCAAGTTTTGCATCAAAGCAGTTATAAATCAAAGCTACGATTGTTAAGTTTAATGATGTGTTTAGGTTGAATGTACTGTACATGTACTCGCGTGTGTCCTTGAGAACATTGTTCAATAGCAGGGAGGAAAAAACTGTCATGGAAAGAAATGTAGAAACACCACCATGTGATGGCATTCCACAGCAATAACAAGACAACGGTTATTTCAATATTCCTTCTTATAATTTTTGGGGCTTGTTGGAATGGCTCCTTCAAGTGGTACATGTAAAGATAGAGGTGGAGAGAGACGGGGGAGTCTGTATGTGGTGTGAAGCGGATAGTGGGAGAGGGGGGACATTTTTCCTCTTGAAATATTGATGCTAAGGGAACACTCGTGACGGAGATTTACATGGAGAGAAGGATGGGGGCGAGAAAGAGGTGTTTGGAAGGGGGGGGGGTGCTCAGTACTAAAACATTTATGACGGGAGTTTGCTCTGGGAACTTCAAAAGGGTAAAAGGAGAGAGATGAGTGGAGGTTGGGATGTCAATTTGGTAAACTAATAAGTGATAGGAGCAGACGAGGGGCTGTTCTATTGGGTGTGTCGGGACCCCGACTCTCCCTGAGTTTCCAGACCAGAGGGAGCTACGTCTGTCATAGTAGGAGCAAGACATCTTTCTTAATGATATAACCAGGTACTTCTCGGTCTCACTCGCTCTCTCTGAATCTGTCATTGTCTCTCTCTCTTTCTCTGTCTCTCTGTCTCTCTGTCTCTCTCTGTCTCTCTGTCTCTCTGTCTCTCTCTCTCTCTCAAAAATCCCTGGTGTTACAGAGATGTGACGCCACCAACACGTTGTCAAAGACAGTCCTCCACCCCTGAAGTCTTCCCTCATTCCCTAACTTCCCTCCCATCTCTTCAGGGGAGCAACCGCAGGAGGCTTCCATGCATTAGCATCCGGGCTAATATGCTAAGATGACCCAGTGAAGTCCTGCTGTGCCCAGCGCTCTCACTTCCCCTCCCAGTTGTTTGTTGCTCGTCGTTTACTCGTCAACGAGAGCGAGAGTGTGCTGTGGAGAATCCCCCACTGGGTCTCCTTTTGATGAGAACCCCAGTGTCCCTTTGTCATTCCCTATTTTTTTTTGACGGAACATAATGGAGTTCTGAAGTTACAACGTTACAGATACAAGAAGTCTGGGTGGATACTGGGCTCTTAAAATAATCCCCAAAGAAGCTAACACTACAGTAGCAAACACTTCGAAAGTCTAAGAGTGAGGCTAAGATGCTAAAGCTAGCAAACACACTCGTGGCTGCAAGGTTCTAAAGCTGCAGTGCTAATGTTGACATACATGTCGAACCGATGAGAGAGAAAAAAGATGAACGTGTGTATAAAGCAAACAAGCAGAGAGCTTTTGTAAACCTGCTCATGGCACATACAATCCCGGCAGCGTTTTAAACCTTTGAGTTTGCCATGATGAATTAATGTTTTATTTTCGATACAGCAGATGGAGTTGTCTCAACATGCCCTTGGGTGGATGTGGCATCTTACTCTCCATCTTTCTATTAGGTAAACTAAACCTTGGGGAAATACGTCAAAGAACTGCTGTATAAAGCGTTATGACGATACAAGACATGTGGTGAACCCATGTGTATAGAACGGTATCATCTGGAATTAAAACTGCATGGGATTAAAGTTTTGCTGTGACTGTAGGCCTATATCAGAAATGTATTTCAGGGGTCTTTTTCTGCTATAGTTGATGTGAATGATGTGTCTCTCTATCTCTCTCTCTGTCTTTCACACACACACCATTACACATAAAAACCCAAATTGAGTCACTATCCACACTGCAGCTCCATGGAGTGAATGTGTGTGAGGGTGTGTTTGGATGGGTGTTCAGAAATGTGTGTGTGTGTGTGTCTAAGTGTACAGACAGTGAGTGGGGGGAATAGGGCCTATTTCTAATTAGCAGCCCTTCCGAGGATATGTCTTGTTAAAGCCACAAGCAGATGTTGACCGACAGTGCAAATAAAACGGAGGTGTGAGAACACAGAGGAGAGAAAGTGTGTGTGTGCATGCACTGCATCTCTGTGTGCTCATTTGCACATGTTCGTGTGTCTTTGAGTTGTGTGCGGACACATTTATTTAAGTTAATAAAACAGGGTTACAGGACGCCCATGGGCACATGCACTAGAGGGCTGAAAAAAAGAACACAGAAAGGAAAGGTGTGTGTTTGTATGCGAGTGGGAAGGGAATGTGTGTGTATGTGTGTGTTTGTATGCTGGAGGAAAGTGACTGTGTGTGTGTGTGAGAGAGAGAGAGAGAGAGAGAGGGGAAGATAGAGAGTTTTAATTAGAAGGTGATCTCTGGCTGTGTGGAGACTCTGTATGATGAGAGGCTCCCTGTGTTGGTCATGCCTGCTGGGGGACAGAGAGAGTCAAAGTCACTTTCAAGCTCAACCAAGTTGATGGCTCCCTTAAAGGGAGGGTGATAGAGGTGCAACGGTGTTTTGGTTTTGAACCGTGTTTGGGAAGATGAGCTGTGATGATGAGGGGGATGTTGACCAAATCTCCTCACCACACGCGCGCTTGAACCGTGATGTCATATCCGTCTTGTCTGGATAAACAGATTGTGCAGTGAGGAGTGAAATTGAAACACAGGCCTTGTTATTAAACAGACAGCGTATCGCCTGTGCACTTTTTACACTGTCAGTATTTACAGTTGTTTCCTATCACTTAACACTTCTAATTTGCTGGATTTGAGAGAGGTGTGTGTGTCGGGATGTGTGTGTCTTTACACTATACAATGTACTGTATCCTTGAGAGCCTTGTGATGAATGTGCGTTACGTAAACTGTAAGCTCTCAGATAATACGATTTAGTCACACAGTTTGTTCCAGTTGTGATTGTTAACAAGTGCAACTCTGTAGAAGAAACAGGAACATTCATATGGAGCAGTTATTGATTGTATATGTGAGACGGATTGAATAAAAGATGAGAGAGAAAGTGTGTGTGCGTGAGAGAGAGAGAGAGAGAGAGAGAGAGTGAGAGAGAGAGAGAGAGAGAGAGAGAGAGAGAGAGATTGAGAGAGAGAGAGAGACAGTGAAAGAGAGAGAGATTGAGAGAGAGAGAGAGACAGTGAAAGAGAGAGAGATCCACCGTAGACACCGCAAGTCAGACACAATTCTAAAATGTTTTTTAAAATCTCCTGAGTGGTCTTGAGATGCATGTTAGACATCGACGAGTCCTCCAGTTGAAAAGGTTAGCATTTAGCTAAAGGCTTTCCGATACCTCAACAGAGAGAAAACACAACGTGAATTCCCTACACTTGCTTGTTTTCCTGTCTGTTTACACTTATGGCCTTCAAATCGATACTTTCAAATTCACCTCCAAATGTCAGCAGCAGTATTGATTAGGTGACATAAAGAGGTGAGTCACTCGGGACGAAAGAGAGTTTTACATTTGACACATTCTCTGTAGGGATACTGTCATATTTTCCGAACCATACCATTTACTAAAACATTTTCGCCCCTGTCTCTGTATGGTATACTGCACAGCGGATGAAAGGGTGGAAGATGACATTGTGAGTTTCTCACCTTATCTTCCTGTCTGGATGGCCATTTTACCAGCCCCTTTGTGGGCAGTTAGACACAACCCAGATACCAAGAAGTCAGGAGGTCAACCCTCCCAGCAGCAAAACCTTCTCATTAGAAAACGTCTACAGCATGCGTGACACCTTGTTAGCGGTTAGCATCCTAATATCGCAGAGGCCTCATATGTCTTGCTATCTGCTGAGAGTCAACCTCATATATCTTTTTTCTGACATTACTCAATCAATTCTACCCTTTTCTCTTCCATGTGATGCCAGGCTGTGCTTCATCTTTGATGAATACGGAGTGAGTCACTACTGGGGAAATTAGAATGAGGGAAGATAGTTGGATCTTGATTTGGAGCAGAGATTAGAGCCCACAGAAGTCCTCAGTGCATAGATCATAGACGGAGATGCAGCCAATGTCAACTTTGAGAATTTATTCATGAAACGTGTTAAACCAGCATGGTAGAATGTGTGAAAACAAGAACAGTGACAGTTTGGGACCTTTTTGGGGTTCTATGTGTGATCCCTGATCTAACAGTAGTGAGGCTTTTGTTTAAAGCCAGGCCTGACCTAGAAATAGTGTTCTTGGTGTGTGTCTCTTTTTATCTTAACCCCGAAGTCACCCCGCACAGGCTGCACTCTATCACACTCACACACACATACACATACACTTACACACACACACACACACAAAGAAAGACCAATACACTCACAAACTGACACAAGTCCCTGCCGGCTATGACATTAACATATTAAGTAAAAGCAATTTACGTAGGATGATTCTTCAGGCAGTTTGCCAGGGATTCAATACAATTAAAACAACCCACGTAAAACAATGTCAGGCACCCTTCCAAACAAAGGCCATGTTTTTTTCTCTCTCTCTCTCTCTCTTCATGTGCTTTTATCGACAGTAATTCAAGATGAACTGTGTGAAAAAAGTGCATTTCATTAGAGACGATTTATGTATCTCTCCCAGCAGTTGGTCTGGATTTCAAATGCAATTAAAAGTATTTTTTTCCGTCTAAGGAGTGATTGTATGAAAGCAAATAGACTCATTGTCACTTGTACAATGCAACTGCAGGCTTCAGCATAGCCTCTTTTGTGTTGGAGTCCCATCGTAAATCTCATTCATGCCTGTGTGTGTGCACGCGTGCGTATTCCTCTTACCACTTTTGTCCCATTGTTGTAATTGACTAAATCAGACGAAAATGAGCAGTCCTGTAGATCTCTGCAACTGTCATTGTGATCTGTGTGCCTGTCCTACACATTTCATGCATTTAGTCATAATGGGGTAGATTATAGCAAAAAACAATAACCGGGTATCTTCCTGTGACTCTTTGGTTTAACATATGCCTAGCAGTTGCAGGACTTTTGTCATGTACTGTAGAAGTGGTCAAATCTTTATGTGGCATAAATGTTCTGTGCCAACTAATCCACCAACCTTGGCTTAAGACCAAGGGACTTAAGGATGGGTACCACCCAACCCTATCCACTCACGCTGCATTCCTTCCCTCATCCCATCCCTACTCAACTCATGATGTTACCATAAGCCTCCCCTGAACCGGAGATCTTCTAGTGGAAAAATAACACTTCCGTTTAGTTCATTTACTGTAGAATATGTCCTGTTTGCAACAAACAGGACTGTAACAATGTCTGTTTATGTCAATGTAGCAACATAAAAAGCGTCATATAGAAATATACGAAGCGAGTTCCAGTGGACAAATCCCCAGTAACACTGAACCACACACAGTTACTAATGCACTTCTGTCCCAGAGTGCATATACCTATCTTTAGTCAGTCTTGAGTGACAAGTACTTTGTGCCCTGTGTCACATTTCGAGAGCCAACAGGCCACAGCTGCGATAATAGTCACCTGTCAGACACCCACGGTGGGGGGAAAGAAAAAACGAGGGCGGGGGGAAAGGAAGGAGGCAGAGTACATCAGCAGGTAGCCAGGAGCGAGGAGTCACCATGCCAATGAAGTGATGCTCGTCACTGGGTTCGAAGAAACGCTCCGTCTCCCAGGCAACAGGCAATTAAAGCATCCTTTGACTAAGCAAGTACGTCTCGTTAATCCTTTACCGCCTCAAATTACCTCGCGGAAAGGAGACAGTAAGGGAGTGAGAACGAGGCAACAGAAATGAGGTCTAAGCGATTCTCCAAAGACAACCCTTGTGGAAATGCCAACCGACACTTGGGGAGTGAAGAGAGTGGGGTTTTGAGCATAAAGACCAGTGGAAGGTAGGACGATGCAGACAACAGCCACTGACTTAGTGTAGAAAGCTACCTGGTAAAGGTCAAACTAAAGCTCCCCCCTACACAACAAGGTCAGAACAGGGCAGCTGCACTGCTAGACTCACGTCTTCCATTGTCAAGTGAAATGTCAGTATATTCAGGCTCTAGTTAAAATATCAGCCTCTCCTACCAAAGCCAACATTAGTATGCTAATAGTGTTTGATATTTTTGTTGTTGCCGAACTGCCAAATCCTGTATTTTTCACCTTTTTATTCAACTTCTCCGCTGCTCATCACACAACCTTAAGCGGTTGTCAATCCCGACAAATTTAGCATTCAAATTGTACTGAACAGTGTATTCTTCAATGAGTGACCCGTGTTCCCGGGTCACTTGTTAAAGATGCGCTGCATCTAGTTTTTCAGGCAAAATGGCCCTCTGTCTCTCTCTCTCTCTCTCTGTCTCTCTCTGTCTCTCTCTCTATCTCTGTCTCTCTCTGTCTCTCTCTATCTGTCTCTCACTCTCTCACTCTCTCTCTCTCTCTCTCTCTCTCTCTCTCTCTCTCTCTCTCTCTCTCTCTCTGTCTCTCTCTGTCTCTCTCTCTCTGTCTCTCTCTCTCTCTCTCTCTGTCTCTCTCTGTCTCTTTGAAAGCACGTTCACGACTCATCTTTGCCACAGGGCACAGGAAGCTTTATGTTTAGACTCTCTACGTAATGATGTCAAATGGAGAGTACTGTGGTCAACGTGTGATTTTGTGTAGCGGTGCAGATATGCCACTTTTAAGAATTGGGTCACCATTGATATAATTCAATGATTTATTGTTCAGAGTATTGCTCTGTTTCATATATTTGGTTTGATATAAGCTGGTTTTAAATGAAATCCACTATGGAAACTCCAGTTGATTTGGAGGCTCTTTAATTAATGATAATTAGTGGCAACATTTTGCACATTTCCCTTTGGAAACTGTCTGCTTGTAAGGTCTAAGTACTCTTGCTTTATCCTAATCATGGTCTCAGTATCAAAATCAAAACCTGTATCTACTTACCTTAGATAGGCTACTTTCTACATATCTGTTCTTCCCTATGGCTGGGAGTCCAAAGTATTTCTGTAAAACGCTTAGAAGCCACAGAAGCCGAACTGAAGCTTCATTCTTATTTTGCCCAGAACAAACTGAATACCACAGGAGGAATGTACACAATACAATACATCAACCTCCAACACTTCACTGCAGATGGCACATTCACTGAGGGTGAGCTAGCTGTCGATAGCTAACAAAAGAAAGCACTGAGTTGCGTTGGCTTGCATTCACCGCCAGGTCAATGAGCTTTCACGAGAAAGCTAAGAGCGAAGGGGCCAGAGGTACAAAGACGACTCGACATCTGCAAATGAGGTGGGCAGACAGCAAATTATACCCTTCATTATGGCGAGCGCAATCAGTCCACAGATCAATATACAGTAATCATCAGTTCTGCTGAAAGGGGAGGCAGAGCGGCTGAGAGGCAAGACATTGTTCTCTCTGCTTTTTGTCGAAAGGGCCCAGATGCCGTCGATTCAGAGACATGGAGACCTAATCTGTGAATTAGCTAACGTTGCGCCTCAGGCTAGGTCAGCTTTGGGGAGAATCAATAGCTCTGTATAAGAGATGAACACTGTAGTAATTACACTGCAGTCAATAATACTGAGATGAGGAAGGTCAAAGTTCAAACTTGGTGCTACCCTCGAAATAGACCTATTCTTTAACACCCCACAGCAAACTTCTGTATGTATACTTAATGTAGCGTGTAGTGAATTATTGATTCGTACTGTATATGAAGTATTGTAAGAGATGTGTTCAGCATTTTGAAGGGAAATTTGTTGAAATGTGTTTTCCTTTAGTCACACTTTGTAAAGTGAGGAAGTCATTTTGTCTTAGCAGAAAGAAAGTTATTGGTTTGCCTGAGCTTAGAATACAGTTTAGAATTCAGTTTCTTCTGGGGCTTTTTTGGTAAGGACAGCTGACATTTTAGATTTATATCTGAGGGAAAGAAAAATCCATGTGGAGTGGAACAGGGAGGCAGGAGATCTGAACAACACGTATCAATCATGTTGTCTTATCATCTTTTTCTTTCTGTCCCTGCTGACAAGAACCCCAAAACACACAAACTCACACACAGTACATGCACTCACAGACACAAGCAGAAACACACATAAACATACACACACACACACCCACCCACCCCCGCCCCCCACATACACAGACACACTCAGTCATTTCAAAATCTGTCTTCATCCTTCTCTCTTTTCCCTATTGCCCCCCACCCCTTCTCCCCCCTCTCCCTACCTCCCTCGCTTTTACTCCTCCGGGCTACAACTCTCCGTTTTGACCTCCCCTCACGCCTCACTAAAACGTCCGTATGTGTGTCTGTCTGTGTTGGTTCTTTGTCACTGCTCCGCCTCAGAGCGGGCATACAAACAGCGGTTACCCTGGCTTTGCTGCAGGGCTACCATCGGACACTAACCATCTCTGAGCCCTTGCAGCCCTCCTTGATTCATGACTAGGCTTCGGAGCATTAATATACGACCTACCTTCCCATTGGCCACTTGGCAAATAAGGTGCCTTGTTTTCTTGGGGGCCAAAGGGTAGTCTTGCTGTGGTGGACATGGCTCTGTAGAGACAAGGATTGAGACATCACTGTGGATAGGGTATAGGAGTGAGCTGATGTCGACTCCAGTGAGGAGGACTGGGAAAGTGTGGAGACACGCACGCACGTGCTCTGCACACCCACACACAAACAAACACACACTCACACAACACACACATTGTTGTGACCGTTGGTGCTCCCTGTGTGTGTGTTTAAGGAAGTAACCAATGAAAGAGCACAGAAGAATGGTGGAAGGAGGCGGGGTGTGACTCGTGGGGAGATGCTTTCTCCTGGCACGGCACCTCGGTAGCCCCTGCTGTGTGCGATGACTCAAATAAACACAAACACAGACACGAGCGCACATACAAACAACCACACGTATTCATGCAAACCTACCTACATACTGCACATACACACACACACGCACATAACGCACACACACATACACACAGTGTTCTGGTCAATATCCATCCTGCTTTTTTTTTCTATTTCACAAAAAAGCTCAACCTAATTAATACTACTGTATATATAAACCAATCGGCCAAGAAGCACTATGCTAAGGTCCATTATGCGTTGACTAATGTTCCACACAAGTTTGTGATGGAGGAAGTCGTATCTTATTAAATCCCGCCTCTCCCTACTTCCACAATCCAATTTAATGACCCGTGCAACACTGCACTCATATTGTTGTAATAACAGTCACTATCAAGCATTCCCCTCTAAAAAGGGACAAAAAACGGCAATCCCGATCGCCTGCGCTGATAGCGTTTCGGTTTGAGTCACACATCGGATTCATGTTGTGCATCATGTGCTGCTCATGCATCTTCCTGACTTTTAGCCCAGCTCCCTCACTCCCTGACATGCCTGGGTGGCTGGGCTGTGAGGTGTAACCGCATACTGCTGAATTGACACGTGTCACACACCCTGAGTGGATTTGTTTACATATTTTGATGGAGTTCAGATCCATGACATGAGGTGTCCCTGACATCTAGGGTTTCATCACAAGGGACACTGACAGTCCTTGGCCACAGTAGCCTGGAAGTTCCAACGGTCAGCTTGATCTTTGTGTCTCTGTGTGAGCGCGTGTGGTCTTATAGGTTCATCCCTTATGCGTGCGAGTTTGTGTATGTGTGGCGGTGCGGTGCGGTGCGTGTTCGTCGATGTGTGAGCTTGTGTGTGTGTGTCGGTGTGTGTGATATCCCCCATTGGGGAAACTCTATCTGAGCTATTGAGCGTGTTTACCTCCCTGGTGAGCGACATGCCTGGTCCTTCCTGTCTGGGAGTGGCATGGGTGTGGAGAGGGGATGCACGCCCATTGATCCCACATGGGTTGGAATTCCATCCCGCTGCACATGCTAACCAACCACCAGTCCACAGCCCTGAGAGAGACGCCCTTACAGCGACAAGGACAAGCATTCATACTGTAGAATTAGGGACCCAGGCTATAGGACATGCAGGGTTGGATGGATGGTTTTGACGAACAAAGAATAGCACTAAGTCTTCCTGCTCATTTCTTCAATTGCCGAAAGTGAAGTAGTTTTCAGCTTTTCTTGCCAAGCTGCCATTTGCATTCCATTAAGAGTTTTCAAGATTACACTAGTACATCCAGAGTATTTGCCTCTTTTCGCCTTGCCTTTCTATAGAGAGTGAACGACCCATAAGCTCTCTGGTAATATGAAAAGGGATCTGAGCGGGGTTGGTGAGAAGAGAGAAAATGAGAGAGAGAGAGAGAGAGAGAGAGAGAGAGAAGAGGCAGGCGGACAGAAGGAGAGGACGAAAAGAATACATCTTTATGTTCGTTTTTCGTTTGAAAGCAGAGGCTGGAGTGGTTCTCGCTGTACTTGTGGCAAAGTGGGCTTTTTTAGGGCTCTGTAGTGTGGCAGAGGGATCACTGCCTTATTAGAGCATACATGTGGATAGAGAAGAGGGCTTACTTGTATTCTAGGAGGAAGCCCTTTTGAGAGAAGTCCAGAGAATCAAAGGAGAGACGTCATGAAAGGAAAGAGAGAGAGAGAGAGAGAGAGAGAGAGAGAGAGGGAGGCAGATAGAGAGGCCGAGATGGTGGAGGAATGAGAGGGCGAGAGAGTGACAAACAAAAGAGAAAACAGAAAAAAAACGTTTTCCTTTTTTAGTTCAGGTGCCAGGTTCTATTCTGAAATGTGTCAGATGGAATGTTTATTTCCCTTTCCGTCATTTTTGCTCCAACACCTGTCTGACTGATAGACAATTTTTATTAAGATACTTTTTGCCGTGACGTTAGCCTAACGCAATGACAGGGTCAGAGATAGCATAGCTCCCTGTCAGCAACCCGTGCATTGTGGGAAAATGTCCCTCCCCTGTCCTTTCCTGTCACTCGTAACGCTTAGGCAGTGTCAAGTCGTTGTTGTTTTTCCCCCCGTTTGTTCTTGCAGCCGTCACTTCATAAACATAACGTAAACAAAAAAGCTGAAGAAGGTTATTGAGTTCTGCTGTGTCTTTCATATCCGTGCGATCCATTCTAATCTCTTTGACAGTGGACTCATAGAAGCAATCACAAGCTGCTTGTTGCTTACACTTAACAACCTCAACAGTTTTATTCTGTACTTTTTTCCGTCGAACGCAACACATAATTGAAAACGGCTGCCGCAGTCCATTTACCACGCTTTTGTTCTAAACAACATCAGCAACACTAACGCCCCAAGGAGACTATTTTCATCAGATGTTTTTGCCTCTCTCTATCTCTCTCTATCGCTCTGTCCCTGCTCCCTCGCCACAATGACACTCTATATCCAAAACAAGATGAATATGGTATCTAACTCACCAACCCAACCATCAACTACCATCTAACTACCCAGCTATTATAAAAACACAGGTTTTAAGCGTTAGTGGTATAGATGATGATTTTAAAAGTGTAAGAAGGCACAGTGTGGGGTAGGGGTGTGGGGTAAGTGTATGCTGTAAAGGAACAGCAAAGGTTATGTTCCCGAAGCCAGATCAATATCAATGTCCACTTACCCCTTGGAAAGTTTTTGGTATTTCTACCTAGTTATGTGGTAGAAAATATGACCTGAATGTAGTGCAGTCAAAATATGGACTGAAGTAAAGTACAGTACAGTATCAAATACATCTGGGCTTAATCAGAGATGTAACTTGTAACAATGTCTAGCATTCCAAGAATGTTAAGAAGGAGAAGAAATGCTAATTGCACCAAACTCCTTTCACCCTTGCTGCTAAATGTACAGATGTGACAAACAGCACATTGCTGTGATGGTGTAAATACGGCGTAACACACACCACCTTTGTCTACCTCATCCTACCAACTCGGAGCTTGGATTACAGCTAACTTTCTAATCAGGTGCTCCGAGTCTGACTCAGCCTAGCCTAGCCTTTCCTAGCCTCCCAAGGGAAATGTCAGCAGAGGGTTGGAGTGATTTGCAGTAATAGAACTTTGGGATAAACTGGATTAGATGATCCCCCTCTCCTAGGAGGGCTCCCCCTGAATCAGTGCTAAACCTCATTACCTGGGCTAGATCCTTCCACCCAAATCCTCAGGGACTTTCAGAAATTACCACCAGGAAGATGGTGTCGCCACCCGTTACACCTTATGTCAGGGGGGGGGAGGAGTTGACACATAACACCCACTTACGTTGTGGTCACGGAGTTAAGTGAACAGAGGTGTTATGGTCTAAATTGCATGGGGTCTATTGGATTATTATGGGATGGCTGGAGGCAGGAAGTCTCACTTTGTCTCCAGACGTGCGGTAGTGGGAGCTAGGCCAGAGTTTGACAGATGTCCATTGTGCTGGTTGACATGGTTTTTTTCTGGACGTGTGTAAGCTTGACATGCTGAGAGAAGAATGTGGGGTATAGGCAGAATGACAGGAGAGCACGGTTTGTATGTGAACATTGTGCTGACATTTCTCTCTTTTCTTTTCTTTTTTCCCCCATCTGTTTTCCGCATTCTCTCTCTCTCTCTCTCTCTCTCTCTCTCTCTCTCTCTCTCTCTCTCTCTCTCTCTCTCACTCTCTCTCTGTCTTTATCTCTTTCTTTTGTCTTTCTCCATATCTATCTCTCTTATCTTTCCATCCTCCCTCCTCCCTGCTTCCCGCCAACAGGAAAGGAGGAGTCTGTGGCCACCTTCAAGGGGAACGAGTTCTTCTGCTACGACCTGTCGCTGACGCCGATCCAGAGCAGCACGGATGAGATCACGCTCTCGTTCCGCACGCTCCAGAGGAACGGCCTGATGCTGCACACGGGGAAGTCGGCCGACTACGTCAACCTGTCGCTGAAGAGCGGCGCCGTGTGGCTGGTCATCAACCTGGGCTCCGGCGCCTTTGAGGCGCTGGTGGAGCCCGTCAACGGCAAGTTCAACGACAACACCTGGCATGATGTCCGCGTCACCCGCAACCTGCGCCAGGTAAACACACTCCTCCCCCTCCCCCTCCTCCTCCTCGGCTGGTTTGACGAAGCCAGACCGGCATAGGCCAGCAATGTTTAATGCTTGCTTTGTCCATCTCTCTCTCTCTCTCTCTCTCTCTCTCTCTCCCTCAATCTTTCCTTTCCTCCATTCACCTCTTGCACACACACTTTCTATCTCCGTGACTTCATCAGCTGATCTGTAGAACATCTACCTCTGCTTCCTTCCTTCCTTCTCTCCTGTCGCTTGATGCCCAGCTAACGTCAGAGCTTTCCCTTTCCAGGTCAGAGGTGACCCTAGGAGCGGAATCCTTTTTTGTCCTTCTGTGTTATCTCCTTCCTGAAAACAACCAAAGATCCATGTCAACTAGAGGGTACATGGGTTGGGTGGTTGGGGGCCACATCAACTGATAGAAAGTTGAAAGGTGACAGTCATTTAGTCATTCGTCATACACATTTAGGGATGTCTTATTTTGGATCTCTAACAAAGTCTTCCCAGTCATTGGCTGTGGTCTTATGCAATGATGCGGGCTATTTCAACTGACCTGGGCATTTTAACCCTGTTTTAATACCAGGAGATCTGTGTAAACGTGTAATCATAGACAATAGGAATCAAAGGGGGCTAGAGACACACACACACACACACACATACACACACACGTACACGTACACACACACACATTGAGCAGCACAGGCAGAAAGGCTCAATACTGGGTCATCAATTGGACATTGCGGATAGTGTTAGTGAGATGCAATCAATTTCACTTACCATTGCCTTGCTTACTTCTCCTTGTGTTTTGGTAATTGTAATTGGAATGAATGGCTTGTCAGCCCTAATACTAGCCATTGTAATAGCCCCTGTGTAACAAGAAGCCCTTATGTGAATGCATTAACACAAAGAAGAGCACCAAGTTCTTCTTGTCTATTGCTGACTAAACATTTACACGAAGAGTCTTTCTTGGATAAGAATCAGTCTCAAACTCCCTGTACTTTTAATGACTACGGAAATTCTGCAACCGAAGAAGTTTTGAAAGAGAGAGGGAAAGAGAGAGAGAGAAGGAGAGAGCTGGGGGAGAGAAAGAGACAAAGAGAGTAAGAGAACAAATTGACTTTTAATGCATTTCATGCAACTATACATTTTGTACACACTAACACAGTCATGCAGACATACATGGTCAGGGTCAAATATGTTGACTGCTGGGGCATGTTTGTTCACCAGAGTGAAACAAGCTTAATAAGCTAAGAAAGTGGGACGTGATTTCAAGATTGCAAAAAAGTTGTACCTCACCCCCACCAACATCTATAATGATTCAGAGAACAATGTTGGCCATTCAGAACTGCATAGCCCACAAACACAATAGTGCACAGCATTTCAGACCACCAGCTACCACCACCCCTAGTTATAATGATCCTCAGTGAAGTACACTACCAACAAGACAGTCACACTTGCTCAATTACTGACCATAATAAGCGACAGACCAGGAGCTAAATCATTAAAAAAATTATGAATAACATTAATTTCCTTGGAAATTACCCTATTTCATCAATTCAAACGTGGACTCCAAAATTGTGGGGATTTTAAAGCCAACTGCAAATCAAAATCAATAAGAGATGAAGCCCTGGAGTTCCTTATTCTGCATTGCACCCATACAGCCTGTGTAGATCATTGGATGAGAGGCCTGTGTGTGCATTGATGCTGTGTCCAGCCACAGCGTGGAAGAGTGCAAGTATTGATGACATTGACTGGCCTTAGACACACATCTGACCCCATGTACTGCACTCTATCTGCCCTCCGCTGACCAGTAGACCGGGAGACAGGCAGACACACTCACCTACATAGTTTCCATCCAATACAAGGAAATTCACGGAGAATAGCCATGCTTTACCCATTGGACTATCTGGTTTTATTTCACTTTACTGGTGGAAAGGGAACTCACTTATGCTTCAAAAATAGACACAATGAGTTCCCCAAAAATGTGAAATCTACTAAGCACACAATTTAGTAATATTTTATTCTCTTCCTCTGTGTGTTTGTCATTCTCCATCGCTCTCTTAAAATGGTTGAATTTGTCAGCCTCTTTTTAGTGAAAATGAGGCAGACAGAATTAGGATAGGGGACGGGGAAAAAGAGAACGCACCAACAAACGGACACATGCAGTAGACTGAAAAGAGCGCCATAGCATCACAGCTCCACCCGATGGTGCTCAGAAATACTGCGTGCTTGCGTAATGGCCGAGAGTCACTGCTTGGAGGACTGTGGTCTCTGCGGTATTATGTGTGATGGGCAGGCAGGGAGGCACAGGTTGACTTCTCATCAATGAGAAGCTCCCCCCAAACACACACAGGGAGACAGGCGTCTTGTCTTCTCTTCCTCCCCCATGCTCCCTCCCTCCCTCCCTTTCTCTTAGTCGTTGACATGACGATGAGATATTATCATGGATGGCATGCAGACCTCTACGTTGATCACCACGCTACAGTCCTCCCGGGTTCTCGTGGAAAGAGGGTGTGTGCCGCACTGCGCGCACACACGCACACACACACATTCACACTCGCCCATGCCGTAAGTGCACACACATAGTGCAACAATATGTCACACTGATTATGCATCCAACTCTACATCCTATATTTTCTTAATGCACCTCGAAAAACAGATGACAGGAATAGACTCATGTAAAGTAAAACCAAATACCTTCTGCGCATAGTAGACAACTATGAGAAGGTAAAAGCACATTTTGTGTAGGACTGCCAGAAACGCCTAGCATTCCGGTATTCCACGGTTTTGATCGGTAGGTATCATTCCACACCATTTACTGAAAGACTGTAACACAGTAAGCACAGTCAGGCGCTGTCTATCTGTCTGTGTGCTTAACAGGCACCTGGATCCCCAGAGGGTCTACAAGGTATGGGCAACATGATCCACAGATTGAAAAGTGTGTGCGTGTATGTGTGTGTGCGCACCCTTCTGTAGACAGTATGTTTGATAGTAAGAGTGCACTGGCTGATATGTGCGGGTATGTCCGTGCTTGTGTGTGTGTGCGTGCGTGCGTGTGTGTTTAAAGACGAAGGAGCAGTGAAACATAAACCGTCAGAGGAATAGCCTGTGGGATGCAGAGCACAGTTTAGAGAGAGAGAGAAAGAAATAGAGGAAGGCTTTCTTTTATTCCCACATGTGGCTTACGAACCAAAGACTCCACAGCTCCTGTGTCTGTGAACTGGGATGAGGGCTTAGCTAACGTCTGGAGAGAGAGAGACATTTGAACTCTTAAATATCTCTCTCTCTTTCTTTCTTTCTTTCTTTCTATCTCTCTCTCTCTCTCTGTCTGTCTATCTCTCTCTCTCTCTCTCTCAAACACACACTCACTTTCTCGCTCTCCATCTCACTCTCTCAACCCATTTACTCAACCCTTCTCCTGCCACTCGTATTCTCTGGGTCCTTCTCCTTTCCATATAATTAGACCTTAGATACAGCCATTGGATTAATTGAGGGATCAAACAGATTTGTCTTGTTCTTAAGTGCTGAGCGCACAGCTCTGGGCTCCACAGGGCCTCGAGAGTTCAGCCAAGCACACACCCTTTCATGTGCTGGGAAACAGGGCATGCCCTATGTAACCTGTAAATTACCCTACAAAGGCACACTCATACACAGAGGCAAACACACGCACAATGACACACACACACATTTACACACGCAGACCGACAAATCATTCTCAAACACAAAAAGACACATACACATCCATGCACACACACTCACAAGAGCACACACCCAAAACACTTACAACACGCAGCCTTTGTACTCCATGCTGTTGCATTATGGGTAATATAACCCCATGCTCTCTCCTTATTGAACATTCATATTCTGCACATAGAGCATACCATCCTCAAGTACTGCTTTCTTTAATAGGCTTTTTCAAGTAGAACAGAGTAAATAAAACATAATGTATGAATAGATTTGACATATAATGGCACACAGCCTATCTAAGGTAACGTTGTACAAACTATAGCCTTTGAATTGATAGTGGGGGGCTGGGTGCAGATGATTCCCAGTGCATATCCGCCCAGTTGATACCAGACATCCTAGACAGAGACTCCGCCTCTCTCTCTCTCTCTCTCTCTCTCTCTCTCTCTCTCTCTCTCTCTCTCTCTCTCTCATCTCTCTCTCTCTCTCTCTCTCTCTCTCTCAGTCTCTGTTTTTCTACCATCTGAATGACATCATCGGGCTAACGGATGTAATTAGGCTCCCCTCCCCCATGCTCACTCTTCTTCCTGTCTACTCACAGCCCCCCCCACCCTCCTCCCCCACACACTCATCACCCCCCCACCCCCCTGCAACCATCTTCAACCTTCCCTGACACGGAGGAGGCCTCCTTCTTGAATCTAGAACTGTCGGTCCAATCAATTCCCTCTCCCTTTCCCCCCCGCTTGCGTCGAGCCCATCCCTCGCCGGTAATTTGTCACCTAGCAACGGGCACGGTGTTGTTTCGCAGGAGAGCAATTGCAGCCTCTGGCGCGGGAGCGGTCTTAACCCTTTGTCTGCTTCCAGACGCCATTTTCCACCCGAGCCAACAATTCTACCACCGCTAGAACTGTAACAGATTTTAACTGTTCCGTAGTCTTACCAGTCACAGTCTAGTCAACTGCACCAGTGCCTATAGAACACACTCTCTGCACATCAATACAATCCAGGTTTTTCTCTGGCCACCTGGCCTTGGTGTAGCTTTTTGTTGTTAATTCTCTAATACACCATTCAGGCAGTAAGTAGTTTGATGTTCACCACTGAAAATGCTAATATACACCCTAATAGGCTTTGTAAAGGTTATCATTTCTGTTGAATAGACATGAGGACACACTAACACCCCCATAATCTTCAAATAGTGTACCCCAGATGACATTTTAAGCATCCCTAATGGGTGTAGCCCTGGGTGAGTGGTAAGCGTCGTATTGAGAAGACAGGGGGTAAATTGGGGAATGTTAGCGAAAGCTAATGATTGAGTCTAACCTTCCTTCGTTTCCTGGTAGGCGGTGAGTGGGATAAAGTGTTGTGATGTGAAATAATGATATGCCAAGAGTTCTGGGTGGATATGCTTTTATGTGTGTTCGTGTGTTCGACCGAGAGAGTCAGATGAAGATATAAAAGAGTGTGTTTTTGTGACAGCACGTGTATCCGCACGTGTCTATAGACATGTGTTACCACAGCTCAACAGGGGTCACCTGTCCATCTGAGAACATTGATTCTGAAATGAATCATGTTGCTTCCTCCAGATGAACATATCCACCATCACATCTGCGCAAATAATCCTCACACACTACTCAACGCCCTGCGATCCTCTCCATGTTTATTCATGTCATCCTACTAGACCCTACTAATTACCTAACAAATCCCTGCATCATTAGCACGCTCTAACAGGTGGTTCTAACAGGTTACATCTCAGGGTGAGGAGATTGTCAAAAAAGAGAGGAACCAGAGGGAGAGGGAGAGGAGAGAGAGAGGAGAGGGAGAGGAGAGAGGAGAGAGAGAGAGAGAGAGAGGAGAGAGAGGGAGAGGGAGAGGGAGAGGGAGAGGGAGAGGGAGAGGGAGGAGAGGGAGAGGGAGAGGGAGAGGGAGAGGGAGAGGGAGAGGGAGAGGGGAGAGGGAGAGGGAGAGGGAGAGGGAGAGGAGAGAGAGGGAGAGGAGGGAGAGGGAGAGAGAGAGAGAGAGAGAGAGGGAGAGGGAGAGGGAGAGGGAGAGGGAGAGGGAGAGGGAGAGGGAGAGGGAGAGGGAGAGGGAGAGAGAGAGGGTGTCGTTTTCGGTAGCATCAGCTATCTGTTTTTTCTCTCCGCTTTTTTGGGGGTGGACCAGCACGCACTGGCATGTCCGTCTGCCAAGCTTTCTGTCTCTCCCTCTCTCCGGCGTAATTGCACTGACATTTATATTTCTACCTGAGGACATGCTGTCAATTTATATTACTCGGAGCCGGGCCGTGTGTGTTTGTGTGTGTATGGCGGGGAGGGGGGTCGAAGACTTCCAGCACCTTTCTTCTCAAAAGGGAAACCTCTTTTGGAACGTCCTTCTTACTTCTCCACTTAATTGCCTAACAGCACTCTCACATGCACACGTCAGCTTTTGCAACATCAAATACGTTAAATGTAACCCCTTGTACACCTATACTTTACTATAGGTGTGTATATGTGTGTCGCGTGTCCTTCGGTTGACGATCAGGAGTTGAGATGAGGGCTTTGCTAAACGGTAGTCAACGTTTAGACTGAGGATTGGCATTGTCTCTTTTTCTCATTACTCATTTCCTAATCTGTCACAAATAATTTGTATGCAAAACATTGGGTAATTTAACACCATTGAGGCTATTGGACTAACATCATGCCACATTTCACTAGGAGAATACTACCTATGAGAAATCCCTTAATCCTTGATACTACTTCAATCGAAATGAAAAATATTACCAATTTTATGCCCAGAACTCAATTCATCTGCTGCCATCTCATCGCTTATTATTAAATAGCTCAATTGGAAATTCATAGGAGAACAGTCATCGGTCTTACAACTCTTTTGTTCAGTATGACAAATTTTCCCAGTGTGTGAACCATTTATCATATCCACAGCCCTACTTAAATATTAATCTAGGTTACGCTTGCGGTGATAGTTCAATCGCCTCCATGGTGACTTGTATGTAAAGATCAAATCCTACAATTGTGCCATTTGCAGTGCACTCTGTCAACACATTCAACTCTCATATGGGCATTGGTGATTCCAAAGATTGTTGACAGAGAGACATATCAATGTGGTTCCTCTGAGCAGCTACATGGTAGGATTGATTCACATTTTGTAAGTTTGACATCTTCCCTGTCATTTATAATGCATGGCAAGCACATGCCATGGGAGACCGAGACATCTCACTGAGATTTCTTCTTTGTGTCTGGGCTGGTTTTCTTCACATAATTAGGAGTTTTTGTCTCCATTTGTAAACAATGGTGTCAGTAGCCTCTTCTGTCACATGAATCAGTTACTCGAGGGACGGCGGTTAGATTGTGGTGGGAGCCATAGCACTATGAGCTGCAGTGTGTGTGTGTGTGTGTGTGTGCCTGTGTGTGTGATATGGGGAAGGGGGGCTTTAGACCATGCAGTGTACACAAACTCTTCTACCCAAACTCTTTGCAGAGAGACTGGAAGAGACGGTGGATATGTGTTGGTCGGGGTTCAACTTGTTTCAGTCCTGTTTACCCTCCCTCTCTTCTGTGCAACTGTCAAGCTCCCCCTTCGCTTGCTGTTTCCTCATTTTACCTTACCTTAAAGGATTCAGCCGTCAATCTTCTAACTATATTGTTACAAATAAAAAGGTTAGGGTGTCAGGAACCTTGTTTGGAAGTTTGTGTTCAGTTTATTTGGCCAGTACTCGTCATTCGTTGTACTTACTGTTCTCTCTGTCCTCATGTTGCCGTATTTCTCTCTTTCTCTATCTTTCTGTGAAACTCTAAGGAAGTGATGACTCAACTCTGACTTCTCTACATCTTCTCTCCTTTTCATCTCTTTTCCTTCTCCTCAGCCATTTTCCTGGATTCATTTTTCCTTACATGTATCCACATTTTTTGTTGAAGAACTTCTTAGAGATCCAAGATAAGTGCAGGATTCATACATCAAACACTGTAAGATCTCAAATCTACACATTCAAATAGAACGTCCAATCATCTTTTTCCACATAATTACCATCAGTCAGTTTCAAAAGTCCTTGTCACCTTCGCACGCAGCATTTGTCTTATTTAATTAGGCATTGTTTGGTTCCTCGTCCTTGGAGTCCCTGTCATATCACACTCATTTGATGTGTTGGATCTTCCTGTGTTTTAGTGAGATTAGATGTTGGAGTAAGGGGCGCGAGTTAGTGCATATGCAAATTCACACCCACATTTGAAACTCAGTTGTTCAATTAATGGCTTAAACATGAGTCATTAGTTACAAAGTGAGTATTCTCAACATTAACATGACCTGCTATTAAACAGTAGGCGGGCTGCACCCTCTTCAGCAACTTACTGACTCTCCAGGGAGCTCAGATGTGCAGCTGCCACTCACTCCCACACACACACACACACACACACACACACACACACACACCACACACACACACACACACACACACACACACACACACACACACACACACACACACACACACACACACACACACACACACACACACACACACAAACACACACACACACACACAAAAGGCAAAAGTCAAACAGCACACATAGTAGCATCATACATAGCTTTTACTCTGCCCCCACACACACACAAACAAACAAACTTACATCATCTTTGTACTGTCAAACTCAAACTGTGTATACAAAGAGACAGTTAAACAATCCTTCAAGTCAAAGCCTGACTTTCCCCACTATACAGGGCACAATTCTATTACATAGGGGGGTAGGGTTGTGCATTTTTCCTTCTGTGACTACCAGAGATAGTGGAATAGTCAGACAATTAATTAATATAGTTGAAATAGAACATACTTACCCTTAATGGCCAGAGACATGGGTCTTTGTTGTTTTGGAGATTTCTTTATGACTAAATAACGTATCTATCTTTTTCAGGATTCAGACTGATGGAGACTGCAATACTATCGGCTTCCCTCCTTCCCTTTTCTCTCTTTCTCTCTAACTTCTACATTTCTGAAAGACATGTCATTTTCATTTATATTCTTGAATATGCCCCATTGAAAGTGAATATCACTAACTTTATAACTACCAATATCACCAATACTGTTAGCCATAATCTCTTCTAGTAGTCTATTTTAGCAATAGTTATATTTTTTACCAATTACATTTTGCAATGTTGCTTTATGGCTTTTTCATCCTCCCCAAACTAGCTCATGAACAAGACCTTGAGAAAGGTTTGCTCAGGAAAAAAAAACCTGCCAAACATTCGGATACATGATTGGCCACTCCCACTGCAAAAGAAGAACAATTTTAATGGAGCTTGCCCCTCCCACCAGCCCTGCCCACCTCCAGGAATAGACCTTCAGAGTCATTACTAATAATGGTCTACTTTTCCTTCATTCCCTACCCCACTCAAAAACATACCTCACCCCAAACTGCCCTGAACCCCTCTATGTGAAAGTTGGTTTGCTAACTCTTGTCTTTTTACTAACCAAAAGCTTCAGAGTTCTCCGATTTATAATTTTTTTTTCTTTGTGATTTTTGTTATCCTTTACCTCTTGATTTGAACAACTAACATTGTGTCATTCACGGAATGTGAGTCATCTGTTGTTTTCCTACTTAACTTGCGTACTTACGTACTAACAATTACAATGGTATTGTTTTATTTTTGGATAACCCTTTAATACAAAAAAACAAACCTTTCAAATTACTTTCTTTATTTCTTTATTTGGATGATTTGTATTATATTGACAGAAAAAAGAGAACTTTTTGGGAACCTTCAAGGATTGGTTGGTTTTAATATCGCCTTATACTCTATGACTCCTTTTTTTATTTCTTTTTTTGCAAAAGGCGAAATCTGAAGTGTCCGATATCGAGTTATGGTTTGTCATTATTTTTTTCTTTCTCCTCCCCTTGTTTTCTCCTGAAGCACGCAGGCATTGGACACGCTATGGTAAACAAACTGCATTATATGGTAGATATCATTCTAATTGTCTTATACTTTGGTTTGCCCTGGGTTTTCCGTTTCCTCTTTCTATCCTGTTTGCTTATACTGAAAAAAACAAACCGCCATCGATTTCAAGGTAGCTGAAAAACTCACCTCTCTATTTGTCTTTACTTTTACCTCTTTTCTGTTAATGCTTTCTACCATCCAATACTCCCCCTTCCCCTATATCCAAGAACGTTTTCCCTGAACGAGGTCTGCCCTAATTATCAATTAAATGCAATTTTTTAGTTTTTAGTTTTTTTACTTACTGTTACTTTGATTTTCCCTTTTTTATTTACGTATTTTTCCTCAAACACTATCCGTATGAAGAAATAAAGAATCCTTCCATAAAGTAGCAACCTTTCGATTGACTATTGCAAAAAGGACAGCTATTTTCACTTCAGTTACTTTGTTTTGTACCCTCTAATTTGTTTTCTTTGAAGAACCTTACAAAGTGAACGTACACAGCAGACTCCATAAACAGAGAAACACCCCTGATGTAGCCCCAGTGGCAGGCAGTAAAAAAGGTTACACTGAGTTTCCATTCTGCTACACTACTCTACATTTCTGTCAAGTTTAGCTAATAGGTTGGATCACTCAATATTGAGCTAGTTGTAGCACAAAATATGCCCGATAAAGCAGGATTGATACAATCAGCACTTTGCAAAAATATGGAATATTTGTCTTATTATAAGCAAAAAGGCAGACATTTTAGTTTTCTGTCACTGGTAGTCTGAGTGACCCAAGTCTATTCTACTCACTCTAATGTTCACTGAGTTAGAGGATGCATTCACACTTCCTGATTTAGTGTTTGGCCGAGCTGTAAAGGAGGCTTCAATTGAGGGCCTTATCCCATTAGAGGCTGCACACTGATTTATGGGTGATAGAAAGCAACCCACAGCCTCATACCTCTGTTTAATTCAGTGCTATTGTATGAGAATATTGCTCCCTGTCCATCGTAATTTGGGGTGTAGCTGGAATGTATAGAGGAAGATGACTTAGATGAAGCTATTTGAAAAGGTTGGCATATACAGTTAAATATTGGGTTGTTTATTTATAAAATCATACCCTAAAGATCTTCAAGCTTGTAAAAATACTTCATATGAACTCAGTTCGCCAATAAAATAAAAATAATTACGAGTGAAGTTATAAAATGTTCACACTTACATTTAAATGAACTTAAATTTGCTCGGACATTGTCAAGAACATAAGCTTGGACTTCCTAATAATTCAATTTTATCCTTAGCGATCCAATTTTTACTTCCTGTCACTGGACTGGAGAAGCGATAGCGGCTTCTTCCTCTGTTGCCTGGCACGTTGCCTGGGGATATCTCTCGGAGTGTCTGGACTGTGTCCGATCGACTGTCTCCATCACAACTAACACTAACTCTATACCTATTAGTTTACTGGCCTCGCTCCCCGCATGAAGGACTTGACTCCCTTAGCTTTCTGTTTTTATTTTTGATACATAGATTACATTGAGCATATATGTTTATGTATATATTATGGCTAACATATATACATACATATATCAATTGTCCTAATGATCAATATGGCCATATAACTGGTTAGCCACTCCTGTTATTTTAGGTTATTGTAGGTTTTGTTTTTCTTTCTTTTTTACTGACAAAATAACTTACTAAAACAAATAATGACCTCACTCCCGGCCTTTCTACAAAAAAAGAAGAATAAAAGGAAAAAATAAGAGGAGAAAACTGTTTTCATTTCCTAGGTGAATAGAGGTTTGAAGCAAACATGAAACAGACAGTTAACTGACTGATGGCATTGTAGCAGGAGAGGAAACGTGCCGAACTTCAGAAAAACAATCAGGACATGGCCACGGATGACGATCACGCTTTCCAAAACGGCTCATAATCACACTGTAGTCACACAACAAGTCATTGATACTGTAGATACATACAAATATATTAGACAGGAAGTTGAAAACATGGCATGTAATAGATTTGATTTTGTTAGGTAGAACACAAACGTCTATTCACAGTTGAAAATGAAGGCTCACTTTCTCCCCTTACATTTTCTAATTCTTTAAAACCCTCTCATTCCCCCTCCTCAGTTCATTTGTAGTTTTCCAAAAAATCCCATCCTGACATTCTCTCTTCCTTCAGCACCCTGTTGGCATGTTCCTATTGGCTCGCATTTCTGTCATCCGCATCTGTCACCCAGTTATCTGCCGCTCTAGCCCAGCGCGTGCCTGTCTTGCACACTTGTCTAGATTTCCTTCATCGTTGCTGTTCCTGTCCTAACACCCAACTTAACCTCGTAGTGGTTTTCATTTTCCATTCGTTTCGTGTTGTGATGGACTCCTTAGCGATCTCCACCCGTCATTGTCACTTCCTGTCAAGTGTTTCCTTTAGGTCTTTGTTTGATTGTGTGTTGCTTCGTGTTTGTCTGTTAAAGCACTCATCTCCATTCATTCCAACCATTCAGTCAAGTAAGTGCATGGCCTGTGTTTCACCTTAGCCTGGATGGAATCATTTTGTTTCTTCTTAACTAAAACAAACCCTCGTCACGTAACAAATAACATTCAGTCCAATCTGGATCTGGTTTTGAACAAATCAAATTACAGAGGACTTTTAAAGAATCCTCCAATTGTTTTTACTACCACTACTAAATTTACTAAAAAAGTGTTACTAATACTACTGTTTGAATCAAACCTTTGTTGTAATTGTACTAACAACCATTTTTGTGTCTGACTCTCCCTTACTTACTAAATTACTAACCGATTTCGTTCACCCTCCAACCTAACTCCCTAACTTAACTTTGCCCAGCGCTTACGACATCTCCCCTACTCTCTCCCCACATCCCTCTAACATTTGGGAATGATGTCAAATAAGTACTCTGCCACCTCCCTCACGTTCCTCCAGTTCTTACTAACTCAGGGTCATAGACTACTTGAAGGGCACCACTTGGAATAACCTTTTGAGCTAAATGCTCCTTGTTCATGGCTGAAGACTTCAGAAGCAGGATCTCACTCTCATGCCTTGCGTCCAGTCATTCCTAGCAGTCCAGCTGCCAGACACCTGACTGAGGATTCCTATCTGCTGAACAGATAACCTCTCCCTCTGCTCTCAAACTGTTTCCAAATGATCAAAAGCATGTCAGAGGGTGTGTTCTTTCGCAATACGACTTTGTATGGCTGTCAATCCTTGCTCTAAAAATGTGGTGGATTTGTTCTGAGAACAAACTGTTACTCGATGAATTTGTTGTATGTGTGATTTTTTTCTCTTCTAGCATCCAATGGTAAGTACTAAAAACTAATCTGATTGTAAGTCCTTCTACAGAGATTTCATAGAAATGCATTCAGTGACAGGTAAGTGGTGTGCAGACAAGGTAAGATTATTTTCATTCCTCAGAGCAGTTAACTTTCAGTATTTATGCGATGCAGTACATTGAATCATTGGCCACCACAATGGTAGTTGGTATACTGGGTACATCTCCTTATTAATGGGTTTAATGTGTGACAGTAACAGTTTTCAAGTCATGTATGCATACATGAATAAGGAGGTATTTCATCAGAGATTTAAGGGATCGTTTTTTGTCTTTAGTGCAGAGGGTTATGGTCCCTTTAGAGAACTGGTGACACAAGGTTGCCACTAGGAGCAGGAATGACTCACACACTGCCACAGCTTTGATAGAGGCTGAGCGTGAGCTTCCAGGAACATGCTACTTTTCAACTCTCGCTATTGTTCCATTTCCCCCCTGTTAAGGGACTAGAGTGAATATAAGCTGTCAGAAGAGCCATGCTTTGATACTCGCCCTAGTTCCACTCTCAAAGAGAGCCTGCCTAGCTTCACTTTGATGCACTTCCTCATGCAAGCAGCTCCCCCTCGCTCTCCCTCTCTCACGAGTTTCCTGATATGGTGCTTGTTCAGGAGCCTGAGCCATGCCAGACCGCAAAAAAATCAATAACAACAGTAGGAGCCGGTAAATTTGCTTCATCCAGTAGTTTCTGTCTGTTTGAGTGTTTGTGTCTATGTGTGTGTGTGTGTGTGTGTGTGTGTGTGTGTGTTGCGGGTTCCCCTCGACATTCCCTCTCGCCCAGACCTCTGATGACATGATGAGAGGGTATCCTCTCGACGGAGACTTTTTGCCAGTGAGACTTCGAGTCACGGAGCCTTGCATGGTCAATGAGCCGGTGACATGCTTAGCCAAGCACACCACAGGGCCCTGCTATTAGAGCATCAACACAGGGCAGGCACTCAGTCTGCCTGGCTCTTCAGTCCCAAAAACAACAGTGGATGAAATATGTTGGAGGGGAACGGCTTGTCTTTCTTCAGTTGACGATCCTAGGAAGTATTTTATTCGGATGAAAAGGTTTTAATAAGACGTCTGAAATAGGCCAATCGGGAGAAAGAAGTGTATTATAAAGGCTATCTGTCTGCCGTGTCATAAAGTCGATCAGTCAAAGCTCTTTATACAACGTTCATTGCAAGTTGTGAGCTGGCAATTTTTTCTTGAGATCCCAAAAAGAAACTATTTGAGAATGTCAGGTCAGTCAGCATGATTAAAAGCACCGTGGAACTGAGGTGGAAGCGTCACAAAATGGTGCTCATCACCTTTGGTTTGCCTCTGTATTTCAATAAGTCATTCCTTTGATTTCAGGAAAGGCACTCACAAGTTTTATAGGGGAACGATTTGATAATGTAATAGGAATCAGTTATATGGTGCATATTCTATTGCCGGTGGGTATGAGAAGCCCCAATGGAACACAGATGATTTGGCACAAGCGGGAGTGGGCTGTCAAAGCACATTTAATGTAAATAAAGGGGATGCTGATATGGCTATGAGTTCAATACATCAATATGAAACAATTATCTTTATAGGTGACAAGGCAATCCATATTCCCTCATATTTATTACTTTGGTCCAGTCTTTTGACAAGAAGATGGAAACTTAACAAAATACCCCAACACATTTGCAGTGTCATCCAGAACTATAATGGTTAATGTTTAATATTTCATTGTCAGCTGACATTGAAAATGTGCTCTAATCTCTTCTGGCAGTAACGAATGTGAATTCGTGTAAACATAAAGGAAAAGGGTAAAAACATATTTCCTGTCTGCTTTATACACATTTGTTTTATGTTACTAGCTGAAATACACACACGTTGCTGTCAAAGTGAAAGCGGGCAATTGACTGCAATCCCACATTCAAGGCATCTGACTTGATTACAGTTAAAGCTGCACTCAGCCCAAATCTCCAGCTATATAACAAGATATTCTAGCTGGAAAGTATTACTCTGCACTTTAAAAGATCAAGCACTGTACATAATAACACAATCTGTTAGCTTGTCAATCACTTTTTCTTTACAATCAGACTCATGGAGTCACACTTAACATTGCAATAGGAGTTGATTAAATATTTAACCTCTCACTTCGACTGCCTTCCTGCTAGTCAATCCCAGCAAAAAGTGTCAGGTTGATAGTCAATATATTTGATTAGTAACTGTCTGATGACTTAAGTAGTCTATCTTTGAATTTAACACTGCACGATGAGGATGGCTGCTCTTGCTCATATACCATGAAATGACTCTCCTCAATTCAGTCATTGTGAAAACAAGTGTGTTACATTCTAGGTGTACTTTACGTTAAGTTATAGTGAATGGCTTATGGATTTCACTATAATAGTGTATACCTGGTTCTGGGAAAGAGTGTACTTAGTCTTTGTTATCTTTAAGATGATGTCACTCTATGTGTTCAAGGAAGAATATAGTATATTTGCCAATGTTGATAAGATCTGGACACAATCTGTCAATGTTGACTTTTGGAGAAGAGCTTTTGAAAGTGTCAATAGAGCTTACTCTACAAAGCCAATCTTTCTGGTTCTCTGCCCATGGACCTGTTCACTGTGTTAGCAAAGTGGGATTACCTTGTAGCAGACATTGGTCTAGGAGCATCCGAAATCTTGGATGGATTTTGCATTTGATTCAGTCTGACTCTTTGGAGTGTCAGAAGTCAGAGTAAAGTAACAGTTATCTTGACAGTCTTGCCTCATTCCTAGCCGTGTTCAAATGGAGCCAGTCCTTTGTGAATGTTTCTGTCATGTCTGCAGTTGAGGCCAGGCATTGCATAGAATAGGTTGCATGTCTACCCAACACCAGGTCCCATATAAAACCCAACCGATTGTAGCACATTGTCTTAACACAACACACTCCCAGCGTTTGAGAAAGGTGTGTATTAAACCAAAACAAAATCTAAAAAACTAATTTAAGGCACGTTTGTGTTTGTAATATTATAAAGGAAGAATCTGCCTAGCAGGTAAACGTGTGGGGCTGGTGTCGTTCTAGGTCTGTGTGGCTACTGCTTTAGGGGAAACAGAGAACCAGGGACTTTCAACTGGAGGTCTGTGATGTCATCATCACCCATCGGTCTCCTCTGGCCAGTATCTGATGATGCAAGCACAGGCAACATAGAGTTATAATGAAGTACAAGTGATGCAGTCTGGCTGAAGCAATGACTTGCTAGCAGAATATGGTACTAGTCCCGTCTTCTCAACGAGAGCCTGTTTCCGAAGGGTTTGTTAAGTAATTTGAACTACATCAGTAATCAAGTGAGCAGTGAGGATTCCCATAACTCAGTTGACTTTTCTCACGTTATTAATGTCTTTGTGTTTTTATCTGTCAAAGTGTGAAATTAATGAAGTGAGCTTATCTGATGTAAAGAGGCTCAAATCGCTGGGATGGAATAACGAAAAAAGGGAGGTGGGGAAGTAGAGAGCGGAGAGGGAGAACAAGGGACAACCAAAAACTAATCTCTCATTTTCCCTCTTTCAGCTGGAATCCTCACAGGTGTCTGGCAGCTGGCTGACTCTGGTCCATTAATGACCCAGTAATGATGCTAAATGCTGGACCCAATGCCAGACTAAAGCTGGCAGCGGCTCCACTGTATCAACCTACCCAACCATCCAACCCATAGCAACATACACAAATGGGCTGGCAACCAATCCCAGGCTAAAAGCTCCTTGTAGTATATGTCCTTACCTTCACAAGCTACATGTCGAGAACAAGGAAATATAAGTCTCCGGTTTTATGGAGCTAAGGTGCCTAATCCGTCCACATTAACCATGAGTAGGTTGGATCCCTCCTGGTGCAAGAGTTTTGAAAAAGAAAATCCCCCCTCTAGTTGATTTCTTGGATGGCTTGGAACTACTTGGCGTGGTGCGGATATATTGGGAACAGTAAGGACCACCCCCCCCATCCTTACCCCTCGCCGGCGGCCCCACTCTTCTCCCATACGACACCATCCCCACTCACCACCCAGCAAAGCAATGAACTTCCACTGGACATACCGAGACACCTGTCCCAAGAATAATCCTTATTCTGAGAATAACTACTACCACAGGAATGTGGCATGTGTCCTCTTAGCCAATCAAACCAGGCCTTCCTGAACTTGTCTCACCCAAGTAGTGACAGCAGACATAAAAATGGGTTGCCCTATTAAGGGAAGTACGAAGAGATTTAAACGAGAAATAAGAAACACAAGTCGAGGACTCGGTTAGGAGGAGACCTTTGGAGTGCAGTTGTCAAGGTTACCGTCAGGCGCTTTTTGGAGCGACAGCACTGTTTTGAGTTTCTTTTATACATTTGTGGCCGTCATTGAAGAAGGATACGTGTCAACAAGTTTTAATTAGTGAATTGTTAAGTGTGAAGTATGTTCTCCAGTCATTGTGTCAAATTAAAGTCAGAAATTAAGATTAAAGTGATCTTTGAAAAAAAAATCCCTATTAAAAGTTAGAGTGCCCTTTAATTTCTAATCACTAAGCAGTTATTTAGACTCATAATGGAGTGAAGATCAAATTATATTGAATTTGACGGCTCCTGAAAGTATATCCTTATGGTCAGGAAACCTGCTTCATCCTATTGTGAAATAACATTCAATTTTGTAAGCACCAAACACAGTCATATTTGTATAGTTTGTGGAACAGTCTTACGCAAAATAGCAGATGTCTAATTAACGATTGGACAGCATTGTAGCTAGCCCAGCCAGGGACCATTAGTATAATTACCTCATAAATTAGTATCTGACTACAAATTCTGATCCAAATCAAGTCAGTTGGCAGAACAATGCTGTATTTCCAAACAACTCACCACAAACCCAGTCACAATATAACTCAATTACCCCAAAACCATCATTATTAGAAAATGCTTTGATGGTAAAAAAAAATGTCCCTACCTTAATGATTTGGATTCTTCAAGGGCGGGCATTCAATTATAAACACCTCATCAAAGTTGGTTAGAGGAAAATTGAGTATTTCTATCCCATTTTGCGCCACATTATAACTTCAATCGGACATATTTCATGTTTAATTTAATTCCCCTCCTGGGAAGTCTCTGTGCTGAGGCAGAGTGTGGTGTTACATGTTAAACACTCCCTGTTCCTATCTTGGCAGGTCTGGTGTTACATGTTAAAGGCCCCCCTCTCATCACAACTGCAGTATAATCAAATTAAGGTTAATTCACAATAGCCTTTTAGTTAGTGCCTTAGCAATACTAATGATAAGTCATTTTCCACCTTTTACGTTTAGGAAGAGACTGCGCACAAAAATGCCTGAGGGAGACTTTAAAACACACGCTATTCACTTCTGTTTCGCAAAAGAAAACAAAGTGTAGTTGTCTCAAATCTCAGTCGGCGCTATCAACCCCCATCTCTTCCTAGTGATGCGTTTGATTCTGCCTGGCGGTTTCCTCTCAGTTAGTGATCAAAGACATCACACACACTTGTAAGTAACCTCTCACCAAAGACATTACTCTGGGCAATTAAATATTAAAGGAATCTATTTTTACACGAGATACGTTGATTGAGGTAATTTTCAACCGGGAAAAGAGTCAGTCCTTTTCAACATTTTATTGTCTCTCTTGAAGAAATAATACCTGTTATGTTTTTCTTTAGGAGGTTGAATATATTGAGATTGCATAGTTTTATGAAGCAATGTATTTAGAGATTAGGCGAACACATTTGTTGACTACTTTATGGTAGTATATACGGTACATGGTAAAAAACAAACCTCTTCTAAAACTAAAAGCTGGGCCTGGTTTATACATTTGATACAAACAGTGCTGGCCAAGGAGCAAACCCTCGCAACTGCACTCCAGAGTAACTCCTATCCGAGTATTAAACGTAAAACGCAACCGAAACAAATCGAAAGGACACAGCCCTGCCTACCGCCAGTGTTTAATCCAACTTCTTCCTTTCCTCCATCTTCTACTCTCTTCCTCCCTCCTCTGCTATCTTCCTTCCTCCTTTTTTCCCTTGTCTTCTTCTCCGTATCCCTGTCCTATCTCTCCCTATCTCTGTTGGGCAATGCCTATGACAGGTGACAATATCAGTGGATGGTATATTGACCACCACTGGTTACACCCAGGAGGACTACACCATGCTGGGCTCGGACGACTTCTTCTACATAGGAGGGAGTCCCAACACTGCTGACCTGCCCGGATCCCCCGTCAGCAACAACTTCATGGGTTGTCTAAAAGACGTGAGTGGGCTCATAGCAGTGCCTCTCTCTCTCTCTCTCTCTCTCCCTCTCTCTCTATCTCTCTCTCTCTCTCTCTCTCTCTTTGTTTCTCACGCAAACACAAACATCCATGCCCACACACACACACACACACACACACACACACAGAGCCAGACTGCGCACCCAAGCGCAGCCATGTAAATAAACATGAGAGCATGCAGACAGGCGCACGTGCGCAGAGGCGCACACAAAGGCAAGGGACATACAGTACAACAAACAGAGTCAAAACACGGAGACGAGCAAACAGCGATCGTCCCACACAGATGTCATATTCCATAGCGTGGGCCGCTGCGGGAGAGTGTGGGAGGCGTCGGACAGGCTGTCAGATTAATCATGAGCCCTCTCCTAATGTTTTTGCTTCCTCCTGCCTCGACTGCTAGACGAAACATGCTACGCTGCTGTACACACACACCACAGCAAAGGGACGGGAAAACAACACACACAAACAGACACGTACATGCGCAAAGACCTATTTTTAATACGCGTCACTACGGATGTTAGCAACAGAGTGTTGCATTCTGCATGCTTCCGTCATGCAATTATTATTATTAGTACTATGAGACATCCTAAAAGAGATATACGATGTATCGTACATCCTGTCTAAAACGAATGCTTAACATTTTGCTTATAGTATTCAAGATGTTGTCCCCTTTCTCCCTCCCTCACTCTCTCTCTCTCTCTTTTCCTTTCTCTCAGAATTACAGGTACATACTCGCGTACACACCCACACACACAAAAAAGCACATAGACTCCATTGAAGATACCATTACCCATTGTCCTTTAGTAGAAAGTTAGCATGAGAACTGTGAACATTATGCCTTTTCTCCAGGGGGGGAAGTTAATTTGGTCATCAGTCTGAGGAAGTAAACAAATACATTTGCTAATAGCAGGGGGAAAACCAAGTCCCAATATTTTGTATGAAATTGCTTTTCTTTACCTAGGCTTCAAGCCACAACTTAACAAGCTGACAAGTGCACTAGTCTGATTACAACATTAACTTTTTGTTCGGGTAATGACTTGTAGGGAGAAATGGCACTGAATCACTATGTTCCCTTATAAAGGTTGGCTGATTGAATAAGTAATTACTTTTTCAACCGTTTTAATGAATGATATAGTTATCGCTCCATCTCAAGTCTAATTAATGCCTTTATTATTACAATTTCATTATTTGGTATTGGGGAAAAAAAGATCCCAAATGTATATCCTCTCAAGGCACCTCACTCAAAACTGAGAACGGAAAGAAATAGAAAGTAAGAAAGAGAGTGAAACAATGGCAGAGAGCAAGAGAAAAATAAGACAGAAAGAGGGGGACAAATAAAGAGAGAAACAGAGAGAAATGTGATAATACCATGGGATGCCATAGCTTCTTAAGTGACAAAAGTGGAAGTGAGAGACTGATGGGATTGCATAAATGATAATCTAACAGTGAAATGAAGTGTCAGAATCGGGCATGAGGACAAACGGATAATGTGACAAATTAAAGGGTTGCCTTTAGAAAAGAAAAAAGGGTTGTGAAATTGCTTGTAATGCAATGTGAACAGGAGGATGATCAGGAATGGGGAAATAGCTCAAATTTCATTTTTATCGATTTAAAAAAAATGTATAACTGTCAGGATAAACCAGACCTGGGCTTGACAGTAACACTGCAACCGAATCTGAAAAAAAAGTTCAACTTGTATTTTTTGGTTGAACATTTTAATTCAGCTCCAAAACCAACTTTCAAGTGTAGTTAAAGAAATACATGAAAACAAATGTGTCAGCACTATTTTTCAGGGTGTAGACATCAGGTTCTGGGTGTTCACGCTGTAACACTGGCAGCTGCAGTGGATACATTCACTCCACGCCGAACAATTCACTTTTACTCAGTAAAAACGGCTGTGTTCACACAGTATACACTGCAGCAGACAGTATGCATACAAATCCACCTGTTTGGGACATGCTACTTCAATCCTATATTCGATTTTTCAAATCACTTCAAACTGACAGTCAGGTTCACAACCATCCGCTATTGTCCCATCTTCGCTACGGATCACATCTCTCTCATGGGAAATGGGTGATGGGTCCAGTGTGGGAATCCCTACTGCAAAATGTTATCATAGTATGTCACCCTGACATTTTGGCATACTGTACCGTATTAGCAATACAACCTTATGAGACATGATAAATCTTTAGTTTAGCCATTATGGTTTGGTATATACAACAGTACTTCAGCTAGACCGAGAGTAAAAATATAAATTGATAGACACATATAAAGTGAGAGAGATATATGTTTGTTGTGGTACTTGTGTTTTGGGGAGCTGGAACGTGTGTGTTGGTGGGTGTGCTTGTCCAGGTTTTTATGCTGTGAAAAGAGTATTTCATCCTGTGGTCAATACCATAACTACCATTACAAGTGTGGTGTCATGGGCTGTAGCCCAGCTTTCATGCTGCCACTGTGGAGAAAGGACCTTTGTGAGGGGCAAGCCCAGAGGCTTCCTGGACTGCAACAAACTACAGAGAGTACAGTAGCAAAAGATTGAGTGAGAACGAGAGAGATAAATAGCTTTGGGGGGGTTGTGCTTTCAAAGACTTTTGAATTGATACACACTTCAAAACAAACACATTCTTATAGTTTATAATACAGAAATGGTAATACAGGACATGCTGACCCGTATTCCGTGTTCATAAAGTTGCTCTGTGTGTGCTGGAATGTGTTTGTGCTATTGGTGTGTGTATGCTTGTGTGTTTCTTTGACTCGGAATCTGTGTGCTTTTGTGTTTGCGTGAGAAATCATATCACGCCATCCTCACTCTCTCCAGTGTCATTCACACTTGTTCTCTTTCTCCCCCTTTTCACCATCTGTGCCCTCTCTGCCACCTTTCCTCCTCTCTACTTGTGACCTTGATATCCCCCTCTTTCACACCCTCCTTTTCTCCCTTTCTCCCTCCCTCCTATTCTCCAGGCATTTGTGTAATTAAGTCCATGCCAGTGTTGTTGGAACGCCAGCTTTACCATCCTGACAGCCAAATTAAAAATTGATTTCTTCGACTGATTCTGCACACTAGTCCCTTCCCTTCCCCCTCTCCTCCCTCTCTTTCTCCTCCTTCGTCTTGTACCCTTCATCTCTCACCCACCACCATCCGAACCTATTTATGCAGCGTCTTGCATCAATGATAAAACTTCACCTTACAATGATGATAGAACCTTCTTAACTTTCTGTAACCTGATAGACAACATTGTGTGCATGTGTCTGTGTGTGTTTGTGTGTGTGTGTGTGTGTGTGCCTGTGCGTATGTGAGACCGTAAGACTGTTCAAAATCAACTTAGCCAGTCAGCTTTTACAGATTTCCATAAATAATATTTATGATAGGATGGTTTCTGTGAAATATTTTAAGGGGACAATAGCAACAAACTCAACTCTCTTGCCTAAGCACACACACACACACACACACACACATTGCTATAGCACACACTCGCACCCCCGGAGCGTCAGCAAAATGTGATTATGTCTGGGGCTTTGCGAGTTTCTCAATGACAAAATAAATCAATCTAGTCACCCGGCAGCAGGGAAAGCAGTCCAGCGATAGCAAACTCATCAGAACACTAAAAAGCATAAGCCAATACACATGTCATCTCTACAAACATCCTGGTGGCTTGAACGCCCGCTAAACTTAATCCTACAGAAAACCATAGTTTCTCTCTTTTTTTGTAATCATGAACCATTATATCCCACCAGATCTTATCTCTGAAGTAAGACTCTTTCAACTTGGTTCATTCATTTCATGAGCTTTCCTGCGCTTAAAATGCAGAACCTGGCCGGGGGTTGAAAAGTCAGTGCTGTTATAGATAATACGTGGCCCTGCTTGCAAAAGTCGACACCTTTCCACGCTAAGTAAAAAGATGATTTGAAATGCCTTTTCTTTGGAACTGGACCATTTCCTGCAGTGTTGTGAGTGAGTCAGATGAGGTTGCAGTCTAACTGCAGTGTTGAATACAGGTTTCTATATCGCTTCTCTATAGCCCAGATTCACGCTGTCTGGGTTCTCTGTGACACAATGCCAGCATTCAGCCCTTTCAGACTGCTGTTTTCCGAGATGACCACATCTCCTCTGCCTTCTCTTCCACCACCGTTCCTGTTCCTCCCTCTATTCCTTGTCCTCCCTTGTCCTCCATCTCTCTTTTATCTTCCTCTGATCCTAAATCTCCTCCTGCCTGTCTTTATAATGAACTTTTCAGTCCTCCTCCCTTACTTTAATAACTCCAACCATTGTCACACACACCCCTTCTTTCCATTCATTTTTTGTCTTTAACATCCCCCCTCTCTTCTCGTCACACTCCTCCTTACCCTTCTGTTTCTTTTGTGGTCTCATGGCTCACACCTCATCTCTCACCTCCTTCCATCTTTTTATCTCCCTCTTCTAGTTCTCATAGCTCTGTCTCTCCTCACTGCATGTGCCATCTCCTCTCCCCGTCCTCTTCCTGTCTGTCTGTCTGTCTGTCTGTCTGTCTGTCTGTCTGTCTGTCTGTCTGTCTGTCTGTTTCTCTCAGTCTCGCACTCTCTCTCTATCTATTACCAACCCTCCCTCACACTGTATCACCCCAAGTAGCTCAAACTGGTTGCCAGAGGAGAGTTAGCACGGCTAATTAGCAGCACTAATCCTTGCTAATGACAAGACTGTGGCGTCCACACTCAGTAGCACGCAACACCTCAGGAGTTACCCCAGTTAGCCCATCCCGCGGCTGTGACAGAGAGAAAGGCTGAGGGAGTCTGCAGGAAAAGGAGTCGACAGTGGAGAAAAGTCACAGTTCTGAAATTGTAGTTTATGGAATGGATATGTGGAGGAGGATAAGGAGGACTTCCACTTTTCATAACGGCACTTTAAAACGTAACATTCTCAGAGCTCAAAGAACTCCATTGTATGACGTTCTTTCGCAGAACTATAGCACAGAGGAATTAGAACGCAGCAAAAAATACATTTCTTTGTGTTGGGTTTGAAACTGCATAGGGCACTAGTCCGAACAGGAATGCGTGCCTCCTTGCATGGATGTCTGTGTGTTGCTCGTGTGCGAGCGTGTGTGTGTGTTTGTGTCTGTGTGTGCGTGACGGGCTCTGGGATGTGAGAAGCCACTTGGCTCCTCCGTTCGCACCCTCCGTCTAAGAGGTCCTCTCACACTCTCCAGCTATTTCACAGTGTGCCACCTCTCCCAGGCTAGCGCCATTTCCCTGATGACAGCCATCACTATAGTCTATGAACCTGACAGAAATAAAGGGAGAGAAAAGGGGGGAGTGAGACGGCATAATAAAACTCGGCTATCCACACTTTTAGCACCTAATACATTCTAAACGCACGGTCGCACCCACACACGCGTATACGCGTGCAACAGTTTGAGTTGTAACAATAGCATTGCGTCATTAAAGACTGCCAGGAACAGTCGCATTCGTCCTCAGGCAGGATCTGGTCTAGTCCCATATGTCTTCTGCCTGTCTCACAAGCTTTGAAAGAAGCTTTCACAAAAAGAACCCACAGTTGTCCACGTGCACATCTACATTTCTTTATTCCCCAAAAGTCTTGGTGAAATGTCTCAGACCTAACGGGGGACGCGTTTAACACCGGCAACCATCTCCTCCCTCCGTTCCCTTAGGTGGTGTACAAAAACAACGACTTCAAGCTGGAGCTCTCGCGGCTCGCCATCATGCGCGACCCCAAAATCAGTCTGTACGGCGACCTGGTGTTCCGCTGCGAGGACGTGGCGGCCCTCGACCCCGTGACCTTCGAGACGCCCGAGTCGTACATCGCCCTGCCCAAGTGGCACACCAAGAAGACGGGCTCCATCTCCTTCGACTTCAAAACCACCGAGCCCAGCGGCCTGCTGCTCTTCAGCCACGGGCGTCCCCAGGGTCCTAAAGAGCAGCTTCAGCAGCGGCCGAGTCGCGAGCTGAAGACTGACTACTTTGCTATGGAGCTGCTGGACGGGTATCTGTACCTGCTGATGGACATGGGCTCTGGGAGCATCAAGCTGAAGACCAGCAACAAGAAGGTCAACGACGGGGACTGGTGCCACGTGGACTTCCAGAGAGAGGGAAGGAAAGGTGAGAATACATCCTACGTGTCTCCTCTCCTTGTCTCCCAGACCACTTCCTCATTGGTGCAGCAGGTCAGAGGGGCGGACCATCGTGGCCTCTCGTCCAATGTTCTTTGAGACGCTGACAAGGAGCCATCTGCTTGGTTCACTTTAAGGTTGTTGTAGATGCTTTAAGGTCGATATTTATGGACTGGTTATTGGTTATCGGTGTGTGTGCGTGTGTGGCGGGCTTTGAGGTGTACGTGCTGTCGGTGTGTAAGTGTGCTGCAGAGGACCTGCATGTGTGTGGCAGGGGGGAGGGGGATGTTTATGAACTGTAGGTGTTTTGCAGTGTACCTGTGTGCATGCGAGTGTGTGTGTGTGTGTCAGCGACTGATAAGTAACACAGAGGTGGGAGAGCTCCTCATACGTCATCCCTAATCCCCAGCACCGATCCATAGTGGGGCAGGGGATCACATTCCCGCCTCTGCAGTAATTGCCTTTTAATAGACAATTAAGAGGACGTCGTACATCACTGGAAGGTGCAGGGAGAGGAGCCTTTGTGCCCCTCACTCTATGCAGAATTCAGCTCTGCTTCTCACACTTATAGCCAATTATATATAGACGCACACAGAGACAAACCAAACAAAAGCACACCTACACGCACGCACACAAACACAGAAGCTCATTCAATTACAGTGACACACTAACACAGCTGAGAACCGGTCTATCAAGAAGACTTGTTAGCAAACTTACTGGGAATAATGATGTGATTTGAGTCCCGTGCTCACACGTGTGCACACACACACACACTTACACAATGAACACAAACTCAATGCAAACAGCTGAGCATTGCACCTTTAACTATTTTAATCTTCTCTCCTTCTCTCTCTTCCTCTCGATCGCTCTCCTTTTCTCACCTTGCCTCTCCTCCCTTCCCTCCTCCTCCTCCCTACCATCCTCCTCCACTCATCCCTCCACCTGCCTCCCCCCTCCTCTGCTTCCATTCCCTCCTCCCCCACCTCCCCCTCCACCCACCCATCCCTCCCCTCCCTCTCCTCCGCCACGCTTCCCACCTCGCTTCCCTCCTCCCCCTTCTCCCCCTCCTACTCCTCCACCCCTCCCTCACCTTCACCTTCCTCCCCTCCCTCTCCTCCACCTCCCTTCCCTCCTCCGCCTCCCCTCCCTCTCCGCCTCCTCCCCCCACCCATACCCCTCACCTTCCTCCCCCCTCCTCATCCTCCCTTCCCTCCTCGGCCTCGCCCTCCCCACCAGGCTCCATCTCGGTGAACAGCCGCAGCATCCCCTTCAACTCCAACGAGGGCAGCGAGATCCTGGACCTGGACAGCGACATGTTCCTGGGTGGGCTCCCGGAGGCACGCGGCGACCTGGTGATGTCCCCGGAGGTGTGGACCGCCCTGCTCAACTACGGCTACGTGGGCTGCGTGCGCGACCTCTTCATCGACGGCAAGAGCCGCGACGTGCGGCGCCTGGCCGAGATCCAGAGCTCCCCGGGCGTGAGCAGCTTCTGCACGCGGGAGCCTCAGAAGAGGTGCAGCGGCGCCCCCTGTGGGAATGGAGGCCTGTGCAAGGAGGGCTGGAACAGATACATCTGCGACTGTACCGGCACGGGCTACCTGGGTACCAACTGTGAAATAGGTGAGCGCTCGTTTAGTTGCAGCCTTTGTGGTTGAGAGACTGAGAATCACACTGAGCTCCAAGCAGCAGGTGAGGAATTCCCCTCGGTCACAACGCAGCCCCAAAGAATTAACCTAACAACGTTGTGCGTCGGCCCTTTGAATAAAGGTACATTTCACACTTTATGCTACAAGATGGTCAATAGCTCTACAAAGGCAGACAATAAAACAAAAATTTTCATCTCGACACACGCCACTTTTAAACTTCTACGCAGCTGTTGTCAAAAAGAGAGAGAGAGTTTTGCTTCTCGTCGAGCCATCTGTTTTCCAGCTCGGAGCTGGGTGGCATTTCGGCTTGCCTTGGCAGGGGGTTAACTACACACAGACACACAGAGTCAACTGCTGGACGACTGGCGTCGCGTTTCGGCCGAGCGCCGAGGCTTACTCGGCGCCATCTGGGGCGCTCGCGCACTTCTCCAGGTGGCCCCGCCCGTTCTCTGCCTCATCCGGGCCACGCCACACAGCTAGCTCGCTCGCTAGCTCCCTCGTGTCTGGTCGCCCTAATGAGACCGGGGGGGCCCGCTGGTGATGTGACATTGCCAGGAAGGGAAGCGGTGACACACTTCCTTTGAGCTGGAGGAGAGGAGGGAGAGACTGCGGAAGGGGGAGAGTGTTAGGCTTAAGCAGAGATCATTAGAAAGAGAGAACAGAAGTTAGAAAAGAGTGAGAGAGAGAGAGTGAGAGAGAGAGAGAGAATGTGAGTGTATTTAGAGGGGGAAGAGCCATAGAGATGCATTATAAACATGTAATGAAAGACAGAGCGTGAGAGATAGAGATAGGAGAGAGGGGGGGGGGACAGGGGCTGTTTAGAGAGAGGGAGAAGAGACACATTACAAACGTAGTTTGCGAAAGAAAGAAGGGTAGAGCAGGGTGTTCAGAGGGAGGAAGGAGTCATTATAAAGACAGATTTAGAGAGACTGAGAACACAATAGATTGCAAGAACCATTGTAGAAATCCATATAAACGTGGATTTTGCAAGTGTTTGTTTTGGCGGACAGCCCCGTCATGGGACATCTGGATAACAAACTGTCTACATCTCTGCAGTCCTCCACTGCCACCTAGTGTGGTTGTATATGATTGCAGGACTATTCCTTATGACATCACATTCTCAGATGCATTGCGTTGTTTCATTCAGCCATGAAGACGGTCATTACCGTTACCGGACATTTAGCTTATATGTGAACGACGTTAAGGCAAACTAATTCTAGTCCACATTTGATCTTGGAATGTTCCATGGTAGTTAGATGCGCTGAATCTCATTCCTCATCCTGAATCTTATCATTATTTTCGTCACGTCACATTATTGAGGACAACCTTGGATTTGTCTCTGTTTGTACAACCCACACACATACAGACGCACGAACGCACACAAGGGGGGAAACCATGGGTTAAAACCAGTCGTATAACCAAAATATTAAGGGTAGTGTCCGGATGAGAGGAGTCCCCATGGCAACTGGTGACACGCATCTCACCACACAACCAAAGTAATGGCGACGCAGCCTCTTAGTGATCATCCCAGTTTGTATCCTGCAGTCGTTGATTCATGTTTAGAAATCCATCCTGTGTGAGTGCTGCGCTTGTGCCTCTGATGAGACTGTCATTCTACTGTATCAGATCTCTATGTGTCTGTCTCACTGTACTTCTCAGTTCTAACTCATCGATGCATGTCTGTGTGTGTGTGTGTGTCTTTGTATGTGTGTCTTTGTGTGTGTGTGTGTGTGTGTGTGTGTAATGCACATGGGTGCGCGCATGTATGCACATGTCTCCGGGCGTGCGGCTACACGTGTGCGCGCGCGTGCGTGTCCACACCCGTGTGTGCCCCCTCCCCCTCCCCCCCCCACCCCCCCCAAAACAGAGGCGACCGTGCTGAGCTACGACGGCAGCATGTACCTGAAGATCATCATGCCGGGCACCATGCACACGGAGGCCGAGGACGTGGCCCTGCGCTTCATGTCCCAGCGTGCCTACGGCCTCCTGGCCGCCACCACCTCCAAGGAGTCGGCCGACACGCTCCGCCTGGAGCTGGATGGGGGGAAGGTCAAGCTGACCGTCAACCTAGGTACGACCCCCACCCCACCCTCCCCTCCTTCCTCCCGTCCCCCCCCACCCCTGCGGAGGCCCTCGCACCGAACGCCCCTTTTTGTGGTCTTCCTGTGACCCTCCCCAGCCCTATGCTCATTATCTATGAGCATGACCCTCTCCCCTCAACCCCTCAACCCATCCTGACTCTCTCATGTCTCGGTCTGCTATCCTGTCTGGTGGCCACTAGGTGGAGCTGCTACTCCTGTACTCCTGTTGTAGCCCTGCGCCCCAGTCTGGGCTTGTTTACCCAGGGGATGTAAACTGTCCAACCTGGTGATCAACTTTGGTTGTTCACCCTGTCTACCAGGAGGGGGTGCTAGAGAAGCGTTAAGGATTTCTAACTCCAAAACTCACATAAGAGGACATTATAGTTTAGTGGTTAGGAACAGTCAAGTTTTAAATAATGTGAAAGGGTATTTGTTAAGATTGATGCATTGGCACAATGAAAGAATAGACACTGAAATATTCTTCAGAATCTCATGACATGACAAATATGTTTAACAGTTCCTGCAAATGCTACCTATTATAAACATGTTATCGATGTCAAACGTTATGCCTGACTAATTACAAAATAATATTAGGTCATTAGGAAGTGTAGATTGGAGTAGGGACTCCTAGTAGACAGGTGTGTGACTTGAATACTACCAGAGGTTGGGTGGAGTACAGGAGTGTGTGACTTGAATACTACCAGAGTTTGGGTGGAGTACAGGAGTGTGTGACGTGGTGGGACAGGGGACGTTTCCCCTGAGCATACTGTTCTTCATCCTCTCATCTCTCAATCTTTTGCTGTCCCTGTGTCACATCTCTCTCTCTCTTTCTCTCTTTCTCTCTTTCGCTCGTTCTCTCCCTCTCTCTCTCTCTCTCTCTCTCTCTCTCTCTCTCTCTCTCTCTCTCTCTCTCTACCATTCTTGTGCTCTCTCTTGCTCTCTCACTCTCTCTCTCTGTATTCACCTCTTATTCTCTCTCATTATCATTCCTCCCTCACCTGGCCAAGGCTCAGAAGATGGAACTTTTCATCCCTTCAATGGCCTCTATGTCTGCGGCCCTCGGATCAGACAGTCAGAGAGACCGGCTCACTGCCAGCCTTGTCCCTTAGCAACACACACACACCACACTCACACACACACTTACACACACAAACACACATGCACTCAAACACACACGCACACGCCTCCAGAAATCTGAGAACCGGCAGGGCACACACACCATGCACACCGATGCCTCCAAACAAACCGAGATCCAAACCCATCATTTATCTTCGTTAATGGGGCTGAATTGTAATCCATAGTTCTAATTCTCTCATACAAGTCAGATATCCGTTTACCAAGACACCCTCTTCCTTCCTTCACTCCCACGTAGCTTCCTTCCAAATGACTCCAAATCAGATGATACCCAGAGGAGCAGTCCTGTGATCGGAGTTTTATCCATAAAGTTTGCAATTAATTTGGCAATTAATGAAAGACAGCGGGGTATCTTTAATATCTGTGCATCCCTAATCCCTCGTTAGGATTAATTAAACTCGAGTCTTAAATCAACGTGGAAGAGCATTCAGGGACACAATTAGCAGCAATTAGTGATCCGTTATGTCAATCATCTGATCAATACGGGCTAATTCGCCAGATTACAAAGATGCCTATCTGACTCAGACACATTCAAACACACACTGACATCGCTCAGTAGATATAGAGCACTTGCCTGCAGACCAAGAGCTTACAGGTTTAGATGATCCCTGTACTGTGTCGCTTTGGATAAAAGCATCAGCTAAAATGAGTTTGACATAGCATGATACTGTAAGCCTGACTCAAATCTGCCTAGTCGCATTACTACTGTGTGGGGCCTTGTTTGTTTATGTATTGCACGCAAAACACAAGCAAGCACAGTTCCCAATGCATTTTTAATCACACATAAACTTCACTTCAAAAAGTGGGGGACAACCTCACAAATCTCATTGATGTATTCAAGCTTCACACGTCCGAAATGGAAAAAACAAACATTCAACATCATTTCTTGGCTCACACACACACACACACACACACACACACACACACACACACACCACACACACACACACACACACACACACACACACCACACACACACACACACACACACACACACAGACACACACACACACACACACACACCTATGTTCGCATTCTCCACCCCTTTTCAAAGCGTACGCTTATTCCTCCTTCCGTGTGGATTGAAAAGCATCAGGCGTTTGTAAACCTACAGGAAGGGCACTGTCTAAACACGCCTGCAACTTTGATGCTTTTCCATCCATGAAGGGAGGCACGCAAATGAGCGATACAAGGAGAAGGGTAGAGAAGGAGAACATGCTCCCCCCTTGGTCCCCCGACCGCATCAGTGAGTCCGGTCCCTGGCTGTTTGCGTCCACTATTCTGTAGCGGTTGACAGCTCGAGACCACACCACGGCCACGGCCACCTGCACATGAAGCACTCAACCACTGGGTGGCAGAGAAGCACCAATAATCTCATTTAAAGGAATAAATAAGTGAAACTATCTCAATCAAAATTGAGAATTTTGGTGTAAAGTGGTCTTCTCATCCAGGTGCCCATGTGTGCAAATGGCAGATAGTGGCTGATGTGTGCAGATCACCCTTTTCCTACCGTTGCTGCTTTTGGTTTTCACCCCCCAAAGAATTACACAAGGCAAGCTGTTTCCAATTCATGATCAATGATACTTAGTATTGCTTACTCAAGAAGCCATAACTGGGAGGCTTTTTCACGCAATTTACTCCTTCAGTTGGAAACGCTACCGTGTCTTGCGCTGTAGCGAATAGGGATTATGAAAGCACTGAATAACGCACGTTTTCCCTACTGTATGCTATTATCTTGAATTTGTTACCCAAATGTTGAGCTGGGAAGCAATAGGACTTATTGGTTTGTTCTAATCCTAAATGCCATATTGAAAGCAGTCCCGTAATATACAATAGTGGATTTTGTTCCATATCCTGAATGCTTTGTTGTCTTTTTCCATAGTGCATTGTGGACGTAAGCTGTCCCGTGTGAAAAAAGACGTGTCTAATCCATTTCCACTACCATCTTAACTCGTTTTTAGCTCGGTGTTTGTGGCAGTTATTACTCTGCCTTGATGTACAGAGCAGTAGTTTACAGTCAATATGTCTTCTGTTTTTACTCGTGTTTTTCTGTCTTTTTTTCTAAAGATTGAATGAATGTAGCTTGCCTTCTGTAGTGTTTTGGGTGTGGAGTGGGGGGGGTTTGGGCATCGAGGGATGTATGGAGGGATGAGACGGAGGTGTGGGAAAAAGGAAAAGGGTGATACTGACTCGCTGCTTGTCCCCGGATGGTGGCCCCCAGAGAAGTGCTTGGTTGTCTGCAGAATTTACCTTGAAGGATGTAAAATGTCTCTCTCTCTCCTTTTCCTTTTCTCTCTATCTCTCTCTCTTTTGATTTGATCTCACCATCTCGCTCTCTCCCCTGCCAGATTGTATCAGGATAGACTGTAACCTCAGTAAGTGGTTCTATGCATTTTTACAATTACCTATTTTTGAGTGTCTCGACTTGACTGTGATGTGTACCTTCTCCACCTCGCTTCCTGCTCTCCCTCTCCCCTCATGTCATCGACGTGACAGCTATGTCGTTGTGTCTTCCTGTTCTTTTCTCCATCCATTTTCAAACCTCAATATATATAATTTGACTTATTTTCAATTAAACTATTATTTCTGCGTGATATTACCGTCTGTTAAGTTTAAAATGTGTTTTCCATCCCCCTTTAATTTTGAAAGTAAATTATTCGCTACCTGTTAAAATGATGTGATTATAGAATTTGATTTTTCCATATACCTTCTTGCTCTTTATTTCACGGTTGTCAGCTGTTTCTTTGTTTTCAGTAACTTCCCATTTCCATTTCCAATTTCCTGTTTTGTTTCTCCATCTTCACCTTCCAAATGATATGTATATTCACCTTGTTTCAGGATGCTTATATGACTGTTTAGGAAATCTTTTTTTCCATAGTTGACAGAGCCCACAGGTGCAGGTGTTATGTGTGTTATTTTATGTGGGACATTGTTGGCTAGACAGTTAATTGCTTCCCAAACTAGGGCACAGCACCTGTTGAGATGAGAGAGTTCTAGAAAACATCAGTCAGTCAGTGACGAAACACTTTTATGTATCTCAAGTGATGATAGAGTGTCAAAGGTAAGTGCAGCTTAAAAGGAGAAACCTGCTGTGTGTGTGTGTGTGTGTGTGTGAGTGTGTGGTGTGTGTGTGTGTGTGTGGTGTGTGTGTGTGTGTGTGTGTGTGTGTGTGTGTGTGTGTGTGAGTGTGTTTTGTTGGAGTTTGCAATCCTGATTGTGTATATGTGTGTATCTGTGAGTGTATGTGTGGATGCATGATTGACCTATTTGCATGATGTACCTGGTGTGCCGTACAATGGACTTGTGAACGTATAATTTGTTTTGACACTTTGTTGCGCAGTAAAGAGGTAAGACGTGGAGAGTTATTGTGTCTTGTTCCACTTGTGTGACACATACACATTCTTGGCCAGTGCAACTATTCAAACACAGGGTGTCCCTATAGCACATGTAATCCATTGTGGAAAGAGAAGAAGAAGAAATGATTACACCACCAGAGGGCACACACAGCTTTAAGAAGTAGTAAAGTCAGCGTCCTGATTCTGTTGCATTACTTTTCCGTATCATGCATTGTGGATGGAGAAAAGCAATGAAGCAGTTGAGCAAAACTTCTCAAGTGTAAAGTTTATACATAGTTGATGATACATTCCTATGCTATTTCATTATTGCACGTTCACAAATTGAAATACTGCCAGAGAACCATCTATACTCATACCTCAGGGCTTATCTTGTTATGTACCGTGCACAGGGAGTTGCCTATTTGAGGTTGACTACTTTTGGATGAAATTTGGTGAGATCCGTGTTGTCAAGTTGGTCAATGACACTTGGCTGGGAACGCCGTTGTGTGATTTGATGGGATGCGCGGCAGAGAAAGACTGTCGTTCCTGTCAGATGGGGTCTGGACTGTTAGCTGTTGTATGGAACAGACACGCGGCTGTGACCTTCGAAGCGCCCGCTCGGTACTGCTGTACCGGTGGGCGAGATGAGATGTGTGCTGACGTATGGCGTGTGCGTAGCTTCCTGATGCTTCCTTCTGCTGATGTCACACCCTTTGGCCCCCCCTCCACCTGTGATCGCTTAGAGAAACGCGCACACAAACCGAGACACGCGCGCAGACAGAATCGTACCCCACCGACGCACACATACATTCGACCGAACGCTTTTCCACACACAAACATGCGCATGGTCTCCTGACAGGCTCCTTCATCTAAGGTGCCACCTGCACACTGCAACACTTCCATGTGTCGCCTCTGCACTGAGCCTGGTCAGGATGACACATCACGGCCCTGCAGATTAGAGGTAACCCTACGCAGTCAGCATGTCCGAGGATTCACTGCCTATTTGAACGAGCTCATTCCATGTTCATTTGTTTGTTCATGATTCACACGCCATTTCAGTTCTGTAATGTTGTTATATCCAGTCTATTAGGGTGAATGTGTAAGTGTATATTCCCACCTACACATTCTATATATAGGCCTATATAGTATGTGATTCATTCATATGAATGAGCTTTGTCCTGTCCTGTCCCTTGACTACAGAAGAGACAATAATGTTGCGTTGTAGTCCAAACATCAGTTCCTTTTTTGAAACACGTCGGTGACGTTTCAGGCAAAGGGATACCTCCCCTCTAGCACTGGAGCAGTTTGTTTGAAATGCGAGCAGTCACTGACATTTGCAGTTGGAATAATTTGAAATGTTCGGGTGAAATTAAATCCTCTGTTTAAGGCAATTTAACGCTTCACTGAAGGTGAAACACTTAATTCAATGTTCACTTCATCTTAAAAACTCTGGGCTAAATTCAATCTGACTTAAAGAGAGGTTTGTGACTCCTACAATAGCTTTGATTTCGGCCCCCACCCCGGACGTACTCTTGTAAATCTTTCTATTTGATTAGAAGTCACATTCACATCTAACAATGCAATCAGTGTTTATTTTGAACATAGACCTTGACAATAAGCTCGCTAGTCCACTAATATAAAAAAAACCCAGGAACAGTACTTTAATGCTATGGACAGACATGGCTGGTTAGCTGATGTCCGACAGACATATGTGATCACATTACAACAACATAGTCTGAAGATTGGAAAAACATGTTCGCAAATATCACTCCTCTATATAGCATCATTTAATTTTCCCACTTTTTATTCCTTCTATCTGCATGTTTTAATGTGAAATGAACCAAATGCCTCTTAAAATGTTAAACAGAAATGACCCAATAAAGTAATCCTTTGAAGCCTATATAAACTTCAAAGGAATATATAATCAGAGCATTTTCCTAACCACTGCTGAAATGAAATGAACTTGGCTAACACTGGGAGATACATTAAGTGTGTGTTTACATGTGTCTGTGTGTGAGTGCGCGTGCATGTGCCTGTGATGTTGGTTGCGTCTGTGTGAATGTCTGTGTGTGTGTAGTTGTGTGTCCTGACACATGCGTTTTATCAGTTGCTAAAGAAGAGTATGGGGTCGACAGTAAAAAACAATTAAGCTGGCACACAGACATGTTGCAATTTTACATGACTATGAATAATAATTAGTGGTCAACTGGCCCTGCAAACTTCACTGTGCTTCAGTTATAATAGATTCTAATCCCCATCTCAAATACTTGTAATTTTGTGAAACACAATTAATACCTCTGGATACCTCTGGATTCTGTTCTGGATTTGATTCAGTTTCTCACAGCATTTAACGGTATGAACAGTATAACATATGCACTGGGTGTTGTGCGGCAGCCATTTTGTGCTGAGCCTCTGAGGACGCAGGGCATCAGAGGCAGATATCACCTCAGTTACAGAACTGCTCTCGTGTTTTTTGGAAACACTTTATATCCAGGTGATTGTAATATGCGTTGGTTAATAGGTAAAAAGCCCTTATAAGATGTTTATTTTCAGTAATATCTGTTAATAAGATTATAAAGCTGTTAATAATATAAGTCGGGGTTAGGGATCTGGCTAGGGTTAGTGCCATTTTAAGATGAGATAAACGTTAGTTAATAGGTAAAAAGGTCATTATTTTGTTATATGCTTACTGACTTAAGGTCTTATTACCTATTGTCAGAAATATTAATCTTTATAAAGGATGATAAAGGATTATCTTATCTTTATCAAGTATTGCAGTCAGTCGGTGAAGACGTTTTATTACTTGCGGCCGGCTGCAAGGAGACACACCGACCAAACACCATGGTGGTACAAAGTTTGTCTGCTAGCTAACCATTTAAACAACACTGCTCTCAACAGTCATTGGTTCAAACAAAGACATGCAACTGTCACATGGCTATTCTTTCATTGGCTGTCTCCCTTGCATAGATCTCGCGTGCCTATGTGCGTGCATGTTTGCTTCTTAAAGTTGCCCTTCTTAGACTAACTAAATGACATGCTCAGATAAGATAAGGATCTTCCTGTTCCTTGCCTACAGTTCATTTGGGGGCGACTTCTCTCTGCACACAAGGAATGCTAACACAGCATCATTTTATACAGAATAAACGGTTACATTCTTAATTTCTCTGACACCTATTCATTTACCTGTTACATGCATTCCTTCCTTCCTTATTGTGCTGCTAGTTTGCATTACATTCCCTCATTTGAAGAGCATTTAAACACGCTTTTTGAGAGGTTTTGTTCATGTAAATGTGCTGTCATGGTGGATAGTTCTTGCTGGGGCAGTGTGTGAGGGACTTCTTCTATCTTTTAGTAAATCCGAGATCTAAGAAACACGCGTATTCGCTTGCCAGCGCACATCGTGTCCAAATGCCAAAGTAAGAAAATAAAAAAAAGGTGCACAGAGGCAAAGGTCACAGCCGTGGGAGTCAAAGGTCAGTTTTGAAAGGTGTCAGTCCCCAAACGGTCTCATACCTGAAGCCGCTGACCTTCCTAAGTCAGAGAGGCACACACGGAACGTCACAGGAGTGTACTCTCCTCTCTGTTTATGTTTGTAAATATCCAACCACTGTGACTGTGACAAATGCATTTCTTCACAGTGCTCTGCTACCATACACCCAACAAACATAAATTAGCAGAGAGAGAGAGAGATGCAGTCAGAAGGATGGAGACAGATACAGACAAACAGCAACAGACGTGTGTAGCAGAGGGGACAGGAGAGGAAGGGCGAGGAAGGGCAGAGGTAGAAATGTAGAGGCAGCATCACTAAGTGAGAGAGGGAGAGGGGGATTTAAGGTTGTTGGCATGATGCCCATCGACTGTATTTTCCCTACCTCTTCTTTTCTCTCTCTCTATGTGTCTTTCTCTCTCTTTTTATTTATTTATTATTTACAGATTTCTTGTTTGACTTTTCAATTCAACTGAAACATCCAGAACCATATCTACTAGTCCTGGTAGGACAGGGAAGACCTGTTTCCTTGTCAAACCTTAAGTCCCAATCTTTATAGATTTACCCTATACAGTCCACACCACCGCTCTCCCCTTCACTCCCTGATCCTCTAAAATCAATCAAATCCACCTACAGTAGAACAGATGAAAGATTTGTGCTTAGCCCTGTGAGAGGACCCTCTGACAAAAACCTAAAGGAAAAACGGCTCTATTTCTCTAACACAAGGTTGTAGCAAGAACTTCTTTATCAGTAAAAGGTTGGAGAAACAGTTTTAATACCATGGGGTTGGTGTCGCAGCCTAAGACCACTCAAACCTAGCTACGTTCTTATGGTGGAGTGGCCAGGTGTAGAGGAAAAAAGGGCTCTTCAGGGGCAAAAAAGTGGATACTTTATTGGAAAGGCGGGGAACGAGGGTTAAACTCTCCCTGCACAGTAAGATCACAACCACTTGAAGTCAATGACCTGGTAAAGAGCGACGGGGTAGATCTGCTCTCATTATAGGAGCTGTAACGAGGACGGCCGCGGCACATTGATGCTGTCTGTGTTCATACTGCCTTTCTGGAATGATGGCTTTCCCAGGGCGCACTGCTGCTGCCGCCACTGCAGCATGCTGGGAAATGTGGTCCAAATCAGCTAAATCCACCTGGACTTGATTCCTGGAAAGAAGGAGACGAGAGAAAGAAAAACAATGATGGAGAATAATGGTAGAAATGAAGGGAGATATAATGGTATGGTAAAATAGGTTAGGGAGAGGAGAAGGAGCGAGAGAGAGAGAGAGAGAGAGAGAGAGAGAGGGAGAGGTGGGAGAGAGGCGAGAGAGTGACAGACAGAGAGAGATATAGGATGGGAAGAATATGATGCAAGATTCATTCTCATCTCATTACAATTGAAATCAATATCTCTTCCACTCGATATCAGCCCTGTTAATTTTCACTGCAGTCATTGCCATCTGCATTGCTTGGAGATTTCAACTGCACTTATCTAATCGTGCACCGTGTAACAGCCACATACACGCACATGCACACACGCACACACGCACTCTTATCTCTGTAATTGGCACAGAGGGCAGAGTGCCTGCCGTGGATAATCATTGCTGGGGGGTCATTCTCTGTGTGGTCCCCACCCTCCTCCCTCCCCTCCACCCGCACCACCCTCCCTCCGTTGCTCTCTCCCTCCGCTGCGGTAAATCAGCCAGTGTTTTGGACGGAGCCGCGAGGCTTGTTTCGCTGTAGTGGCAGGATGTGTCCTCGGCTGACTGCCAGCCCCAATACTCTCTCCCCCGCCTGAGACCCTCCGTTTTCAGTGCTGAGTGATAGGTGCAGGCCGTTGTGTGTGTGTCTCTGTGTGTGTGTGTGCGAGAGAGTGTGTGTGTGTGTGAGAGAGAGAGAATGTTGATCCGGTTCTTTCCATATGGTTTATCATCCTCAATCGGAGCTCTAGTCGCATCTCCTGTCTTAGTGGTCGTGGTTCCTATGAGCAGTCATCAAGAAAGTAGTGCCCACACACACGTACACATACAGGCTCATACACGCAACACAAACAAACATCTGTACATGCATACTGACTCACACACACAGGCACATCTTCATCATTAGATCTATGGAGATAGACGTTGCTCTCCAGATAGTGGGAGCTCCAGATAGGGAACTTGATCTGTGATAAAGAGACGCCTGTGATCAGCGTCAAGCGCCGGTTTAACCTGATCTGAGAAGTCAAGCGAGACGTTCCTCCCCTGCTGTAGGATCTGCTTTTATCGGCTTACGCAACTGGCCTCTATAGCAGGAAACTGCCTGTCTCGATGGTTATTGAAGTAGAGATACGAGCAATTCCACAAAGACATACGCTTCTTAACATTGTTGCACACATGACAAAACAAGAGTGACATACCATACAGTATGGTACTTTTTAGCGGTGAAGGACGGATTGCGTGGTCTCTCATGGACACACACATACTCACACCAACTGTTTCGTACACATACACACACACAAACACACATGCTTGCTGTGTGCAATCCCCTTGAGCTTTTGCCAAAAAGGGTTTCCAATTTAAATTGCGCAGGATTCATTTTTTAACCAAGACACTCCACAATTTGAAAGTCAATGAGGAGAGGTTAACACTGTTAGTGGTCATGAATCATGAAAATGGACCCTCGGGTCTTTAAATAAGGTATTATTTGCATAGCCTCCATCATGAATTCAATTTGAGCCCCATACATAAGAAATGCCTACAGTCTGCTGGTTTGGAGTCCTGGGTTGGAAAATGTCTTTGTGACTAAAGGGTTTGCGGCTTGGAACAAATGCGGTGGCCACACTTAACTGTTTCAGTGAAATGTATTTTAATATGAGGAAAATATTCTGGCACTTAGAACTGTAATTCGATTGAATGCAGAGGCAAAATGACAAAATGCCTGCTCAGATTTGATTTACAATAACTTTTTGCATCAACTATCATACGACTACATATAAATACATATAGTAACAACATCGTAGTTACTATACGATACGACTATACATCATAGGAACTGCTATTTAGTTACACTTACGCAGTTTAGCAATCCCAAGTTATGACACAAGTGAATCTTGATATGGGGAGGTTGGGCCTTCCAGGGGTAAATGGATGTTGACCTGGTTTTGGAAACGCACCCTTCAGCTGCCCCTTTACAACATCCTCTAACCCCTTACATTCCCTCCGCCATACTGCGTCTTATTACACGTTTGTAATAACCGATACCGCTAACGCTTAGGAACATCGTTTTGAAATGATAATTGTTATATCGTCGCTTTTCACCCTTGATAAAGTGATTGTCAGACACAGGCAACATCTTTTCATCCACCTACCTCCCCTTCACCCACATGTGTGCCCCCCTCCCCTCCCTCATCCCCCTTCCTCATCCACCCTCCTCATCCTCATGCCCCTTCCTCATCCCCCTCCCCTCCCTCATCCCCCTTCCTCATCCCCTCCTCATCCTCATGCCCTTTCCCGTCCCCCTCCCCACCATCAACTCAAGTTCAGTCGTCGTTTGCTCCATGACGCTGTCTCAGGCTAAGCCTTCAGCTCCGAGGGGTTGTGTGTGCTGGTCCTGGTCAGCAGATCACAGTGTACAGTAGGCTCGGAGGGCTCCTCGGTGCCAGTGTTGGCTGCTGATGCCAGACTGTGGCTGCTGGACCCACTGCCCAGGCTGGGACAGAGTAATCAACTGTGAAGGTTGTGTGGAGCAAACAGCCATTAACCTTTGACAACACTGGGCATGATCACTGGCTGGAAGACAGACGGGAGCGACATTGCCGTTCGTCTGTGCTCGTGTGTTCATTGTGTGCGTGAGTTAGATCGGTCGGTGTGTGTGTGTGTCCGCGTGCACTTGTGTGCGTGCGTGCACTTGTGTGTGTGCACTTGTGTGTGTGTGTGTGCTCGCCTCGGCCGCTCACCGGCAGCATGCCCCTTTCATTGGAAGCCGTGCTTGTGATGCCCATATGGTGTTTAATAGCGCCTCCCCCTCCCTGCCCTGCTCATGCCCTCGCATTCACATGCCATGCTTATTGTGTCGGCTGGTGTGATGTCATGCTGAAAGAACCCATCTGCTCCATAGCGGGCTGGCACAAGGGATCCCTCGGGGGAGTAGGAGAGCGGGCGGAACCGTGTCAGGGGCCACCCGATTCGGCGATGAGATCCATTCAAGACTCCTGTGTGCCTCGAAGCGGTCCGTTCGCCAATAGCGCAGTGCCATGTTTTTACGGCGAAGGTCCTTAGTGGCGAAAGAGATCAAGTGTGTTTCTGTTTTGGGCTTGTTGGAGTAGAACAACGAGACATGGCGAACGCTGGAGGTTTCAAGCTGTGGAGCACTTGTAAAAGCCCCTTGAACAGCTTGAGAGCAGAGCTGGTGGGACGATACGCTGTGCTCGCAGGATGGAGGAACATCATGTGTGTGCGTGTGTTTGTGTGTGTACGTGTGTTTTGTGTGTACTCTACATTTTACCTCGGCCTAAATATAATTGGCATCACTGGGCACATTTGTGTGTGCATTTGTGCCCACACGCAATTGGGTTTACCGCATGACTGAGTGTGTGTGTGTGTGTACGTTTGTGTTTCGGAGGGGCGTATTTGGCAGTGTTACAGGTGGTTATATGAGTGTGAAGAGAGAGTGAGGATAGAGGAGGGTGGAGTAATGGAGTATGTATGCTGGGCTGGTGGGAGAGAGGGGAGGGGCAATCCTAACAGTGGGCGAGTGATGCCAGGGAGAACAGATGGCAGAGTGGAGGGGGGGCATGGGGGTAGCACAGAGGCTGGTAGATGCATGCTTCGTACACGCACACACACACTCACGCCCGCACACGCAGTGAGCAGAGACCTGGCACCCGCACACACTCACTCGAATCTTTCAAACAATATCAACCCTCTTTCTGAAACGATCTACGACAGACAGCGCACAGAATATAGACCTAGTGTTGTCAGACACACAAATGGATAATCCCACACACACACACACACACACACACATACACACACCTTTGCCGGAATGTCTAGGGTATGTAGAGGAAGCTGTACTGCTGAATAGGCACTCCTGGTTTGCTCCCCATGCCAGTCTAGAACGTGCCAAGGACCTGCTAACCGGTGCTCTAAACTCCATAGCAGAGCTCTTGCATGGCAAGTAAATGGCCCTACACTTTAAATGGACTATCCCTTTTTTTTTCTTTTTTTTCTCTCTAACTCTCCGTTTCTCTGTCACTTTCACTCGTTGTCAAGGCCCAATAAAGAGTTGGAGAGGTGTCTCAGAGAGCTCTTGTGGGCAGTGGGGCATACTCATCTCTCTCTTCACGGCGGGGGGGCGCAGGAGAAGAGTGGGCGTCTCTCGAATGCAATCAGAGGGTAGGTTGACTCTCAGACAGGCACTCAGACATAGCCATCCAAACGCTCACACCTGCACACGTCTACTCGTGTATCCGCTCCTACACAGACCCACGCACGCTGCACACACACACACACTGCACACACACGAATATGGGGACGGATACATGCAAGCACGCATTCCTGACACTGCTGAAGACGTTCACACCTGTCACAGCTGGGGCTACTTTAACATAACCAAGTTGACGGCCCAGCACCTGTTACCTTTTAACCCTTGCATGTGCGTGTACGGGCGTGTGTGTTGCACTTGGTCTCGTGTTTCGGAGGTTCACACTTTATGCTGTCCAGACACAACCCACTGTACCTCCTTAGGGAGTCTGACTGGGATGGGGAGAGTAGTTAGACTGAGAGAAAGATGACAAAATGTGGTGCTGTTGTGTAGGGATTGTAGTTCATGTAACACCCGAGGGGTGTTGCTTAAGGCCCCTTACCTTACCTGCTGGTGAGTCATGAATACTAACAAGAATTCAGAAACGATACCTGCCCACACACGTGCACACAGGCACACACAGTTAGCACACACCTTTCCACTTTGATTCCTTTTGTGAAGAGTTACTTGAGACAGTAGTCTCAGACAGTCCTCCTCTCTTTTCTATACCTCCATCCCTCTCTCTCTTTACCTTCCTCTCTCTCTCTCTGTTGCTCTTTCTTACCCGTGCACACTTTTTGGAACGATCTCAGTCAGCGTAAATTAGTAGTCATTTTGAGGCCCGCATCAAAATCCATACCTGTCATCCAGGATCTACACTCATCCATCCAGCTCTCCCTTCTTCCCTCTCTCCGCCTGAAGTGCTGAGCATCGGCATCCTCCCTCGATCCTCAGAGGGGGGCTGCCAAGCCCAGAACGAGAGAACAAGAGAAAGGACAGGAGAAGGAGGTTGGAATCTTCCCTCGTGCCTGTTTTAATTAGACTGCCGACCAAAGCTATTTTCCCTGTGTGTGTGTTGTGTGTGTGTGTGTTTGTGGGGGGGTGTTTTTATTGTGAGTGTGTGTGTGTGTGTGTGTGTGTGGGGGGGGGGTTATTGTGAGCGTGTGTGTGTGTTTGCACACACCACTGTACTGCTGACCTCATATCTCTAGGTGACTCCTTTCTAATAAAAGTTATCCCATATATTTGAGTCAGGCACTCTCAGCGGGCTACTATACCACCCCTAAAGATGTCAGCTGCAGGAACAGTACTGACGGGGCTCATAAAACCGGATAGAGGCAGTACAGTTGGATATTTAATAGGTAACACACAAATACTACATGAAAACTAAATAATGTGCAAATCAACTGACGTTTTTATGGCTAACTTTACAGGACAGTGTTATCATTGCTGTCTGTTTGTAAGTGTTATAATTATTAAATTAATTTCAGTATTAATATCTAACATTGTAAACATTTGTATGTTTTAAGTACAGTATTCATATTAGGATCTGTTTTAAAATGATCCCCGCAAAGAAGTCGAGAGTAACATACACAGAGGGTGGATATAATGAGGTTGCCTTGTGTTACCACATCATGGCTACAAACTATTCAACGAAGACTCAGTCTTACCCTGGCTCCCATGTGGCTCTGGCCCGTTTATTCAGCAACACACACACTAACACACACACACACACACACACACACCGCTTACCCTGACAACATACTAGGATTATACTCGGCCTAAGCAACACACGCTTCTTTGACCTCCAAGGACCACTGACACGGCAAGTCGCTGAGTCACGGCGGGTTGTGCCCTCGCCAAGCTGTGGTGATGCTATCCTTCATGACTCGCCAGGGCTCTGCGCCTCGTGGGGATGTTGTCTCCGCGCTCCCGCCATCCCACCGGAGCTCTCCTAGGCTGAGTGGGATCCCCTGGGGGCGATCTGCAAGACTAGGCCACGGCCAATTAGACTCCCCGGCCGTGTCAGAACTGCTCTCGGTTGGCCGTGCTGGGGGGCCAGCGGGGGGAGATTGGTAGCGACGTGCCAACGAGCCCTGAGCCACACGACGGCCTACTTTCCTGTTCCCCGACGCTGTGAGGAGTTGGGAGCTGAGGTGATGTGTGCTGGGGTTAGAAGGTAGGGTCCCGTGTCCGTGGAGAACGGGGCTGTGAGGCGTTGGCACACATACGAAGGTCTGTGCGAGTTGGCGGAGACGCTGTTTCTAGCATGTTGTGACGTATAGATGGGCTGGGAAAGACAGAAAGATCATTTTGATGGACAGCCAACATTCTTTCCATTGTTTCTTTCTTTCTTGCCATGTCACATCATCCATTTTTATCTAGTAGGGGGTAAGGAAAGCTGCCATTCAATAGTATTGGAACAGACTCTAGTGTTCATAGTATGTTGTGCCATCGACCCGGAACAAAGACCTAGCGCCAATTCACTCATGACTTGAGTAGTATCCACACCCCTGATCACGTTGACGATCCACAGCCATCGGTTGCCTGGGTCTCTTCATTGATCCAATCACGTTTAACGAAAGGCTGTTTACACAACAGCACTGCCGTCTTCGATGAACAACGCTCGACCGTTTGCATTTGGAACGGCGTCGTGGAAACATCACACATGACATTTCCTTTCCTCTATGCAGTCAGTGGGGGGGAGAGAGAGAACAACTCCATTAGATGTCCACTAGACCACACATCTCCATACCACCTCCCTAGGGCTTACACACACACAGGACAGAAGGAGTCAATGATGGAGATTCAGAGAGGGAAGGATGAGAGGGGGGGGGGAGTGGAGGGAACAGAGTCGACAGATGAAAAGACAAGAGACAATCCTTTGTTTGTACGATCAGAGCACCTCTCCCCTCATTGATCTCGGCGACAAAGAGAGAGTAAGCTCACGGAAAGAGCACCATGGAGTGGAATTAATTGCGTTTTAATATCGCTGGGTCTTATTAATGATTACCCGACTCAGAGGAGTGTGTGCGTGTGTCTCCACGAGGGTGTGTGTGCGCCCATGCGTATATGTCTTTTTTGTTTGTGTGTGTGTGTGTGTGTGTGTTGAGCAGTTGCGTGTGCGTATGCCTTCATGTGTTTGCATGCATGCGTGTGTGTGTGTGTGTGTGTGATGGCACAGCATTAACAGCTTATTGCCTCATTGAACGCTGAGCTCTCAGCCTCTGGTCTGTTTAGACTGTTCATTACCTGGGCATTAGAACACGACACGTCATCCATGAGTCAAACTGACTGGTCGTACGTAGAGCCAGCTGGCCCGGCGGTATAGGGATGGCTGTACCTATGGGCACCACTGTTAGCTGCATGTTGCACGCTATATGGCCGAGCTCTGAGCTTCATACACCTGTCTCTGTTTCTAATCTGTTTGACGGGCGATGCAAAGAATCACCTCGGCCAACTTTAGGCGTCTTAGAAATCAGCTGTCCACCGAAGCTGCTAACATGTGCATGTCTGCTGATTTGATCTCACATTAACTACTGCTTACCCACCTGGTCTACTGCCAACTACCACTACCCTTAAGCCGGTCATGTCTCTTTACAAACAGGCTCTCAAAATACTTGACAAAATACCTACATTACACCATCACTGTTCAGTCCTCCATAAGTACATACTTTTAAGTTGGGACAACCTGATCACATTTAATGGCTATTTAATGTTCAAAATCTGGTTTAACCTGGCCCCCCCACCACTATGCAGCCTAGTCAAGTTTAGAACAGCAGCAACCAGTGCTACTTTAGGGGCAGCAAGAGGAGACAAATATGTATTTGGACAGTTGCTTTTCTCAGTTAGGTCAGCCCAGGCGGGAACAGAACATTAGAGAATAAACCTCATTCAACTGCTTAAAGAAATCTCAAAACATGGTTGATAATTAACCAGAAATGTGATCATTAGTGGTAAGCAGTAGAAATAATTTTTTAGCAGTAGAATAATTTTTGACCACTTGTTTGTATACCCATTGTCGTTTCCCTTCTACCCATGGTTAAGGACCAAGTGGAGCTTGTGTATTGGGATTTTATGTTTGATATATTTTAACTTAGCCTTTTTTCACTCTGGCAGGGGGACTGCCAACGCAAACTAGCCTTTAGGCTATAATTGGGTGCATTTACATTTTAATGTTCATGAATGTACACTGTCCCTCTTGATCAAATACATTGAATTGAATTAGAAAAATCTATAGTTTTTAACAGTGAGGAATTTGTCGGGATGGGGATATTTATCTGTGGGGCTTGCAGCAACCAAACTCTGAGTAGAAGCTACTGTATTAGGGGTTAGTGTGATTAAGGGGCTGTGATCGCGTATTCCATCCGAATGCGTTTGATAACCAAACATGCACTTGGCTGAGCAATAAGATGACTCATTAATACAAACACGGTAGGCTTACGGTGTGTAATTGATGTATTACTTGAATGTGTACTTGGGACCTAGCGTAACCACTCCCCTTGCACTCCTAGCCGCTAGCAGTCATATCTGGGTTCCTCTTGACAGCAGAAGCTCTATATTTAGTGTTAGTAGCTGTTATTGCCTATTGTGCCAGATATTGGCCCTCAGCAGTGCCCCCTGCTCTCTCCTGGCCCCCTAGTGGCCATGTCTGATAAATAGCCCATAGACTTTGTCCCTGGGGACAGCACAGCCCATTTATTCTCCCTGCAGCACAGCCGAAGGGACCACGGTCGTACATCACACTAGGTTGTTTTCCTAGTTTCTCTTCGATGTTTTCCTCGCTCTGTAGAACTATGCATCGCTCGTGCCTCTCTGTCTCTTTCTCCCTCTTTACTCTTTTATTCGCTCTCACATTCACTGTCGGTCATTTGCTCTTCTTTATCTAAGTTCGAGTTGTTTTATTTTAATTCTCCATCGGTTCACCAATTGTCTTGTGTATGTCTCTCTTTCTCTCTCTCTCCCTCTCTCAGCAGTAGCAGGCTTTTACTTCATATTTACTTCACACACGGGGTGATTAAAACTCTCTCCATCCAATTGCTTGTGGCTCGAGACAAAAAGCCAATGCGAACAGTGACTGTGGTAAATGTGAAAGCGATTCTCCTGTGTCTGTGTGTGTGTGTGTGTGTGTGTGTGTGTGTGTGTGTGTGTGTGTGTGTGTGTGTGTGTGTGTGTGTGTGTGTGCGTGCGTGCGTGTGTGCGTGTGTGTGCATGTGCAGAGAGAAGGTGGGCTATCAATTGATGGAACCTTTTTCCTTGAAACTAAATCATTTCACACACAACTGGGGGGCACAGTCACATTCCACCAAGATATACTTCATCATAGCACAACAGCACCTCGGGCTAGTCAGCTATAGCCAGACATCACTACAGTCCCTGTGATATGGAAGGCTTTCTAATAATGGACCTGCCTCATGCATAAACAAAACACATTTTATTAGAGCAAAAAAAAATAAAACATTAAATAAACTTCTAGTTTTAGCCCACCGAAGAGTTTTTACAAGCTTGTTGAATAGAAGTGACTGGGTTCAATTTGTCACCGCCGCTATATCGGTCTGGTCCACTGGTTAAGTGGAAGACTCCACTCGTTATAGCTTTGTTTATACACACATTATTCTCCTCTCTAATCACCATTATCTTTGGTGTGAGTCTTTGTGAGAGTCCTTGGTGATATTAAGGTCTACCAGTAGCTGTAAGTCAGGGCTTTCAATTCTCAATGGGATGTCAGCCGCTTAGAAATTCGGCATTAAAAAGAGAGTGTACGTCATGTTGCATTAAAGTATATTGTATTGTAGCGATGTAGCTAACTAACTGAACCTTGAAGTCATTATTACTAGAAATGTAAACTAAAGGAGAAGACCTTTTTGGCTTAGGCTATGTCCGATACACCGCTCCACAAAAGGCTTAAAGACGCCACTCTTGTGAATGCCAACTGTGAGTCATTAAATCACGTATAGTGCCCAGTTATGTAACACCTCATAGTCACTAACATCATCATGAACAGAACACTAAAACATGCACACGGTATTAATAAAGCATGAATAAAGCATGAAAATCTACCGCCTAAAGCGTCGATGGAACAAACTATGCACCCTTGGGTCGCGACAATGTTTTAATCTCAGGTTTGTTTTTATAGTTACCGTTTTAGAAGGTTTTCTTGACTGATAGATCATGTTTTGCTTTATTGAAACCCTTAATATGTATATGCTTGCCTCTTTCTTTGGATTATATAAGCAATCAATTAAACACATAGGGCAGAAATTTTGTACGGTGAATTCAGGTAAACTGGGACATTTTTTGCATACATTTTCTCATCGGAGCTTCCTGATTAACCAGTGCCCTGACCCTTTCTGTGACACACCACATTTGTAATTTCAGTTACATAACATCCATGCTAAATCTAGAGTCAAAGTTCTGTGGACTAGACATTGTCATAGCAGGGAAGAAAACACTCTGGAGTTTAGGGGTCCCACATTACCCAATGTTCCAGATGACCCAAATTCACTAGATGAACACATTACATATTGTGTTAAGAACATTATTATTTGGTAACATAATTTCTTGTTGCACATCTCATTGGAATACACAGTGACATCCAACCCCGTGGCTTGTTACTTCATGTTAAAACATGTTATGCTGATAAAAGTGATATTCATTCATACACAAGACTTTAAGCTTTGAATCAATACTGAAATGAATCTTCTACAATTTGCTGGTGCCAAGAAATACTTGCATCGGTAAGAGTGTGACACCCATCCCTGGTCTCCCCTGGTCTCGAGCCGTAGCCTTTCAGCGACGGACACTTTGCGTTGCTGATGACGTGCTCTCTCTCCCACTCTGTCGCGCTCTCACGCCATGGCATACTTGATACAGTGTCATTACAAAGTTATAAATAACCCTAGTTCAGAAGTGTCAGGGAGAGGCTGCTGTAAACATGGCCTTAATAAGCAGTCCCACTCTAGCCATATGCCACGCCGTAGAACGTGTTTCTTCCGTGACCGTGAATATGTTATAGCGAAAGTGAAGAGGGACAATGAGAGGAGAAGGCAAAGAACAGGCGAGGCCCACGGCACAGCCGACTGCCGGCGTGAAGGAAATGCTCAAGTGTGCAGCGAAATACATTAGGGGCTCAGTGAGCGAGTCCTGCAAACATTTTAAGGAGGTCTCTTCTCTAGATAGATAGATTCACACTTTATTAATCCCGTGAGGGAAATTCAGGAATATGTCATGCAGCCAGACACTGTTTGCCTTTGTCAGTGGTGGACAGTTACCAAGTGCATGGAATGTGTTCATGAGGTAGGCCTCATTAAGTCGCTTTTTCAATCATCTGCATACAGGATTTGTGTCTCGCACTTTTGCCACCACTGGCCTTAATTGGCACTCTTACTGTTGAAAATGCAGTACTGTCAATATGGTTCTGTAGTGTATGACCCTATAGGCTTTCTGGGGCTGTTTGTCTCGGTATTACTGTCTACTTGTCACCTTTATTTTTCATTCTTACAGGTTGTTTTTGAGTGCTGAATGAATGACAGACACACTGCGTCTGTGTACACTATTTGAATGCTGTGTATGTGTGTGTATGTGTGTCTGCGCATGCGCTTGTGTTCAAATGGACAGACACGACCTGAGCGCGTGTGAACGTGTGTTAAAACGTGTGCAGGTTTTCTCCATAGCTATACAGTTCCTCACCTGTGGGTTGTAGCTGCTCTGTGCTTCATCACCCCTGCTGGCTGCTGGGTGACCACTTCTCCCCCCCGCAGGTAAAGGACCAGAGACCCTCTTTGCTGGCCAGAAGCTCAATGACAACGAATGGCACACAGTGAAGGTCGTGAGGAGAGGCAAGAACCTGCAGCTGTCGGTAGACAACGTCACCGTCGAGGGTGAGTGTCAGCCGCATGCTTGGGGATGACCAATGGGACGTTAGACAACGACCAATGGGTAGGTTGGAAATGAGAAGGAAAGTGGCAGGGAAACATCTGGATCCCCTGGGCAGGGTTTTAAAGAGAGGATTCGAGAACTGAAAGATGGAGGAGGTGAATGGTGATGATTGGAAGAGAATGGAGGCGGAGGGTTACGGGATGAGATGAAATGGATGAGAAGTAAGAGACCAGCTCGCCTCCCCTCCCCTGGGGTGACAGCAGGTTGGAAAGGAAGAAGATGAAGGAGAGAAAAAAGAACATGTGAGAAGAAGAGATAGTGTAGAGAGAGGGTAAGGTGAGGCCCGGGGCTGGGTTTGACCCGTCAGGAGAGCGGTTCTGAAGACCTCAGTTTCAGCTGGTTAGAAGAACCTTTTCCTTCTCAGCCACTGTGGTGTCAGGGGAAGGGAGACCTGACCTTGTATGGTGGCGGGTGTTGAGCGCTTCTATATTTTCTATCTGCATCTTTGTAATGATCATGACTGTACATTTTATTGTCAGCTATGTGTACGAGGGACACACTGAAATAATATGTGGGATGTCAGTGTGTGTGTGTGTGTGTGTGTGGGGGGGGAGTGCGAGCCTTTGTGTGATCGAAATGAAAATAATAGCATTGAAGCTAACTTTGTATACTTTGCAATTAGAGTACGAGCACATTCATCCAGACGTGTTTCCCAGCTATCTGCTTACACCTCATGCCTCTGACCCCCTCTACTCCTACCAGGCCAGATGACCGGCGCCCACACCAGACTGGAGTTCCACAACATCGAGACGGGCATCATGACCGAACGCAGATTCATCTCTGTGGTGCCCTCCAACTTCATCGGCCACCTGCAGGGCCTCACCTTCAACGGGGTTCCTTACCTCGACCAGTGCAAGAACGGAGACATCTCCTACTGCGAGCTCAACGCCCGCTTCGGCATGCGCCACATCATCGCCGACCCGGTGACGTTTCGAACGAAAGGCAGCTACCTAGCGCTAGCCACTTTGCAGGCCTACGCCTCCATGCACCTGTTCTTTCAGTTCAAGACCACGACGTCTGACGGACTGCTGCTCTTTAACTCGGGAGACGGCAGTGATTTCATCGTCGTGGAGCTGGTCAAAGGGTGAGCGTGAACAAGTCATCTCATTGGGCGGGTCGGTACATTGTACTTTGCCATCTGAGAGTAGTGGATTTGTTGACCCAGATATCATGCAATATTTCGAAAGCCATTTATGGTCCAATAAGATGTCAAATCCAGTTCTCAGTAGAAAAGAAAGCGAAATAGAGGTGGTCGCAAATTTGGGGTAGCTGAGCTGTGGGAAATAATTTAGGATGTGAACCAACTGTGCTGTGAATCAATTCTTGTTGGAGAGAAAGGCTGCACTATATTTCTGGGAGCAAAAATAATCAGTTTGGTTTATGGCAGTATTGAATTGCGAAAACAGGTCTTAGGGGTGAGACCCAGAAGTTGGAGAAAACATTGTGTTCTCCCCGGTAAATATCTGATGTCTCTCCAAATAAACTGGATAAACACGAAGTCAGCCGAATGTATTTTCTGAGCCTGTGAAACTTCTTATGTAGTTGTTAAATTATGAACAGCGGTGTTGAATAACATGTCTGTGAATAGCATACCTTTGTTATACCTGCGATGCTGTTCAGCCATTCCTGCTGAGATATGAATGTATCTCCCTGCCCCTCCTCCTCCCTGTCTAGTATTGTTACCAAACAAAAGGCCTAAACTGCCTTTTACAGCAGGAACAAAGACAAGGACATGTGGAACAGAGACAGGATAAACACTGCACACTGACAGTAGTCTTAACCAGGCAAACAAAACACAACCATTTTGTCTGCACAAATGAAAGATGGCACCTTGTCAGCCCTGGGGTAGATGGAGGGGGGAAAGAGAAAGAGAGAGGTGTTACTATATATTGACCTTTGAAAAAACTGAAATAGACAACGAGTGGTTTTGGGGGGTACTGTATCATGTGTGGTCCTTCTTGAGGTGGGGCATTCTACTGTTCAGGAGCATGCTATTAAGCAGCTGGAGGTCCACTTCACTTCGATCCAACACACATCCCTTTGCTCCAAGATGGAGAGACAAAGAGAGAGAGAGAGAGAGAGAGAGAGAGAGAGATACAGGAAGAGGAGTGAAAGACAGAAAAAGAATATGTTCAGGGACAAAGTGGCTCCTGTGTTTCCCGTTAGTTTCTTGTGAAATCCCTTCCATATATGCTAGCTTGATGAGTCTTCTTAATGTGTTGTGAATGAATGCTAGTGCAGTGCCCGTGGGCCGAACGCTAGGTGGCAGACAATGAACCATCCGATCTCGCACACACACACACACTAACACGCACACTTGTTGCTGAGCACTTTTTGTCTCCCACAGGTACGTCCACTATGTATTTGACCTTGGCAATGGCCCTTCACTCATGAAGGGCAACTCTGACAAGCCACTCAACGACAATCAATGGCACAACGTGGTGGTCTCTCGGGACGCCAACAACGTGCACACGCTCAAGATCGACTCACGCACCGTCACTCAGCACTCCAATGGAGCCCGCAACCTGGACCTCAAAGGTAGGCAGTGCTCTTAAGTTTACAATCTAAACAACCCATTCAAGGACTGGCTAATATCAAATGTACACTACAGCAGCCCACCACAAGAATCCAAACATCTACTCTATGAATCTCCGACCCAGACTTTCCTATCTCGAACGTACCACACGTACCATTTCAGATTTAACAACCGCTTCACTTTTGTTGGTGTCCCTGATTGCCGAACTAAACCTTCAAACTATTCTCCAAATATTTCATTGGATGTAGATTTCTCTCTCAGGAGTCATTGAGAGCTGACACATCCTGCGCTGTCTGAATCATGCTCAGTCTGGGGGTGATTGTGCTCCTCATTCTGATCCTTTGTTACCTTTAGTGAACTACTCAATAACTACTCTACTCATGGGTCTTAAGTGAGCTGCCCTAAGTATGCACAGTGGGGGAAAATGCAACCCTCTGAGCTGTAAGAGTAGGAAACTATGTCTGTGACTCATGAAAGATGTATACTGATAGCATACAGTTGAGGTTTGAACACTGATATGATGGTTCCAAGGTGTCGTTTACTAAGCTGCCAAAAGATAATCAGTTTTAGGATGGTTTGTCACATCTGGTTGATGTAGTTACTAAAAATAGACAAATAAATACAAGAGATATCTACATATTTTGACATATTTCTTTCGACTAAGTAGGTGTGCTCGTGCATGTGTTTGTGCACTGTTGTATGTGAAGCGCGTGTGTCTGTGCATGCACACAGCTTTTTATTCCTGTTCTGTTTGTTCAGCTTTCAAATGTATGCCAGCTCAGGAGTTTTGGGTATGTTTGATTTAGCAGGAGAGAGGGGAAGAGAGACCCGCTTCCCGTGCCAAGCTTAAATCTGCCCGCCAAACAAGAGAGGACTCGAGGCAAAAATTAATTCTAACAAAAGCCTGGCATCGGCGACACTCACACACCATTCCATCCTCTTCACCTTGAAAGATGATTTGCTTTGTTCAATGATCTTCACGTTGGTCGCACTGTCCCTCGCATCGTCCCGACCAATCAAAAAAACCTTGAATATAAACCACATCTACCTTTCCAAAAAAGAAAAATGACCATGGTGATATAGTATCAGTAGTATGTTTCTCTCTCACCCGCTCTCTCTTTATCTCTCCCCCCTATCTCCCTCCTACTTCTCCACGCTCCTGCCGGGATAAATCCGCAAAAATAATAGTCCTGGTTAAGAGCCACTTAGGTGTGAACTTGTGTTCCATTGTAACAGTGGAGACGATGCCGAAGAAAAGGAGACCGGGTAATTGCAGGTTTCAGACAGAAAGACTGAAATATTGATCACATGGTTATGTTGACTCTGGAGCAAGTTGGGCACACTAAGGGTAAACGAGCAGGACGAAAATAAACTGTGACTCAGATTTCTGACAAAACAGATGGTTAAATTAAAATCCAAAAGGAGAGAAGAAGCAATTGGAGGTGTATGACATCCAAGAGAAAATGGTCATTTATCTTCGCTCACAGTGATTCACTCAAATGTGGTCTTTGGGATAACAGTGAGTCTCGTGAGGAGGGGTTGATGAGGTGTTTGGGGAGGCAGTGCGGTGAGCGGTGTCTCTGGGGTGCTGTTGAAGGATCCGAAAAGTCCAAATCTAAAAATATGTTTTCGTCATTCAGTGGAAGACATCTCTCTTTCCCCCCTTTCTCTCTTGTTTCTCACTCTCTGCCTCGGTTCTGTTCTTTCTCTCTCACTTTCTCACAAAGTGAGACACCTTGCAACATTTTGCTCTCTGCCCCTTTGTCTTTCTCTCTCTCGCTGTCTCGGTCTCTCTCTGGCTACGCCAGGTTTTGCCAGGGTAAGGGTGGCGCAATGAACAGGGTATCATATTATAAAATGATAAAGAAGCGTATAAATCATAAGATGGGTAGATTATAGATGGGTGGCACTCTGCCCAGGCTTCATGGGCACCAGGACGAGGGAGAGAGGCCACTCAGACTCTGACATGATGAACTTCAGCATCTAAGAGAAACGAACACATGCTATCGTTAAGTGTCTTAATGTCAGGAATTGCGGAGGCATTCAGATAGATAGGATTAGGGTTGCTGAATGAAAGAGCATCACTAGAAGAGTTAGGGCTAGAACTTCACTTGTGATCATTTAAGATGCAATCTAGTCACTTTGATCCCAGCCGACAACAAACCTTTCTCTATCCTGATATAGCCTTGTCATTTCATTGGTCTGCTTCCAGTTCATAAATCATGACACTTTGACAGGCCATCTTCCTATGTTTCCTGGCTTGATATGCTCCAATAATCTCCGAATGTTCTAACTCGAATTGATCGGGTTTGCTGAGGTTTTTCCTGATTGATTGCAGTCATCAAGTCTTGAGTGACACCTGCCAATCAATAGTGAGACAGAGCAATAGGAATAAATGGAGGATTTGTCAGGTATACAGAATGGTGAGGTCAGACATACTGTAGATCACACACAGTCTTAGTTTGGTTATATTTTTAGTTTTGTATTCTGGTGTGATGGGGCATGTACTGGCATTATTCGTAGATTACTATTAGATCTGCATGCCCCTCTTTTCGCAAATTGTCCCTCTAGCTCATACAATGATGAGTCACAGTCCTCAAATACATCCCTTAAACCACCACACAGAAGACCTGCTCAACAAACAAGCCCGCCATACCCCGCCAAAGCACCATGCGGTGAGAACAAACCTGATTTGCATACCGCAAACGAACAAAATCACCAACGCCCCATTGAACAATTAGTTTCCTTAAAAGCACAGAAGGACAGCAATTTGTAAAGACAAGGAGGGGGCGGCCATTTTGTCTTTTCATTGCCAACATGGAGGCACTCTGGCTCACCAAGCACAAGCTGAGGCGTCACTATAAACACTGTCTCAATTTCCACAGAGGGCTACTCCGTCTGTGTCATTAATCTGTTGGCTTTTGTGAAGTTGTTTTGTATTTTATCCGCATTTCCTTATTTTACAGCCCTTTTTTCCTCCGGGCCTGCAGGAGACTGCAGGAGATAGCAGCAGCTACATGTTGCTCGTGAGAATAATAGTTGTAAATCTAGTTCCATGAGACCTTTGCTGGAGAATTATGTCTCTTTCCTGAATCCCCAAGTCTCATTGAACAGTCCAGCCATGAACTAAATGATCGTGTCAACACACAAATGCACCCCCCTGTCACACACACACACACACACTACACGTCACCCCCCCCCCATATACACACACACAAACACACACACATCCTCAAACCATCTCAAAACTCGAGTGTTAACATACAAGCTACCTTCACACATTGCATTCTCTCCCCTGCGCCTACAACTGTGCCTGTTCTCCCAATTGTGCGTCTTGAGTTATCCCAGACTAAAAAATAGGATGTCTCTTTCTTGAAAAGTGATTGTTTTGTAGTGAAATGATGTTCCTGAGTCCTGTTTGACAGTTTAATCATGATGAGGAAACAATATAGTGGGCCGCAGGAGACTCAAAAGTGGAGTTTGCTTCCCAGTGTGGGAGGATGGGGGGAGGGTAAGGAAGACTGATGAAAGACAACTACAAAAATGTGTATAATAATCTGATCAATCAGACTAGCCCTTATTAACGGCATTAGCTTTTCCTGCAATAGCCACAACAGTCAGTGCTATAGCTCTGCGGATTGCTTCATTTGTGTGTTTTACATTCAATATTCATTAACACAACGCTATCAGCACATTATTAGCAGTTTTGATTACTGCTCCTGACTCGGTTTATAGAATTGTGACCTAGCTTTTAAGAACTATGGGGCCCCTTGATTCAGTTGTGATCCATCTATACCCCCTGCTCCTCTGTGGCTAGTGCGTTAATTAGCCCTGAGTGAAATCAAAAGCCAGGAAATGTTTTCCGTTAGCAAACATTTCCCCAGCCACAAACAGTAGCTATGGAAGTGTTAGGACTTTGTGGCTAAGCTCACTGCCTGACATTTACAATTATGTTTCGTATCCCAAAGTGCGCATTCTCTCTCTTGTACATATTGTTGAAGGCTATTTAGACACATATTCATATCTCATATTTATCCCACAAAGTACATTAGCATCCAATCAGGCTTTGAGACAAAATGGCCTTTGTATCTTAATACATAAAGAGGCAACAATGAAGAGGACTTTAATCCTTTTCTTGCTCAAGGGAATTCATTACCCTTTTAGTTTGTCCTGCTATCACGTTACTATCCAACACAGTCTTCAAATTAAGATGTTTTGTGTCCTAGCTTTCTCTGCACAGAAAAGAAGAAGAAGATACTGAAAAGAATGATACTGCAGCTTGCATTGGGTTAAATCCACAAATATGAGACAAAACAAATATAAATAAAAAGACTTTGCTTGTTACGCTGAGCATTATTTTTGGTGATGTCAAGTTGGGAGGTTTTTCTCCCCCTGAGATACAGTTGAAGCAAACCGCACTAGTCATGTACACGAAGAAGAAGTGGCTCCCTGTAAACAAAAACACAAACAGGCCTAAGGGGATATCCTAGCCTCATTATGTTAATGACATGACAACGCCAAAGATAATAATGTCATTCTTTAATGCCGGGACGGAAAGATGAAAAAATAACAACAACATGAGAACTTGGATGTTATAAAAAAATGACTATAAAAAAGGACTGCCAGGGAGCTGGAGAGAAGTTGTAATTAGTAACACCTGATCCTAATTCGATCTGTCCCTGTTTTCTAGACATTCTCTCAAGCTTACTCTTGCACAAAATAAATAAATAAAAATGAACAAATTAAACAAGGTCTATTTTCTACTTGCAGTGAGACCAATTGGATCAGAATGAGAGTTGGAACGGAGGGAATGGGAGGAGGGAGTCAGGTACACCTATTTTTACGAAGAGCCTTTGGTGCCAACAGGAAAATTAAGATTACCCGTTCAATCACCCCGTAACCGGGTTCCACCGTAGCACCGGCCCACAGAAAACCAAGCTAATCTGTCGCTACGCGCTAATCTGAGAACAATACAGAACTCAGCACGAAGCACCACAATGCTAATGCCGGCCATTGTCTAAGACTTCCTCACCAAGCCCATGTGTTCTCGCTGGGATAAAGCCATGAGGATAAACGGTCAGGATGAATACAAGCCAGGCCCAACAAAGCGGAGATCAGAGTATGCTGAAGCCTGTGTATGATTTCAAATTTCAATTAACGTTAAAATTAAAATGTATTGTATTAGCTGTAGCTCCCTTAAGTGGAGATCTTTGTTACCTGGTTACCGCCAGAAACATCTGAACTGCATTTTGCCTTCAGAAAAAAATGATGGCAGTGCACTCCAATTTGGTTTTTCAATTTATCCTGACCTATTGAGGTGGAATCAATTATCCCCTTTAAAAGTCCAGCAGACTGGCTTTAAAAGCAATGTGTTTAATGCAATCTCTTTCTCCTCAACACTTGCTATTCCACAAATGATCCTTAACCTTTCAATAATGGCACCAGTAGTGGCGGTAAAACATAATTACTCCTGTTAAAATGTCTTCATTGCCAGACTAAAGCTTCATTTTGCCCAATAATCGTTAGTATCTGGCAGAGGTAGATGGATTCACAATGTAGGTCTAATAAGCATGGTGCCACATGGTACAACAAGGTGCCAGAGCAAATACTTACATTTCAATCATCAGAATGACGCCATCGTCATAGAATATTAACCCTCAGCGGACTAGTTTTGCAACTGAAGTGTGGTCCAACTGAAAAGGGTCAAAGATGGCTCTAAATTAGAAAACAACATCATTGCGAAGTGAATCAAATCCAAAGAAATATCTTCAACCTCCCAATCATAGCCATTCAATGTCGTCTCCTACTCTATCTGTGAAACCGATCACAGTTATCAGCCAGGGATTGAAGAGTTAACACCTTCTCCGTGCTAGTTATTGCAGGGCAGTGGATATGATTGGCCGAGTCCCCAAGGTGGGCACGTTGCTGTTGAAGTCGGCTGATGTCTTTAAACAGCTGTGGCTATGCGCCACCCACGCCTTCTCTGGCCGCAAATTGGCCCGCCATCGATCAGCGCGCCTCGGCCTAATGGCTATCGACCGTAGGCTCGCAGGGGGGAGGCAGGGCGCTCAGGGAGGAGGTGTCCCCCTCCTTTCTAGAATTCACTTGTTTAGAGGCCTACTTTGTCGTGTGTTGTGTGTGTCTGTTTCATTTCTGTCATTTTCAAGGAATTTTAAATGGCCGCCAAAACCTTACAGTAACTCTACTGTGCCCACACAATGTTTTTTTCTTTCTGATTTGACACTTGTTTACAACACAGTACTTAAAATGGTCGACTGTCATTTAAATGTGTATGTCCATTGGGAATTCATTTTTCTGGGATTTAAAACTCTCCAACAGCCTTATTCATACAATATAGTTTTAAACTCCAAATGACCAGGCAGTCAGTTAGTCAGGCAAAATGTTAAATGCCGTCCCGCAATCCTAAACACACATTCACACACACACACACAAACACACACACACGCACACACACACGCACATCCTCAGGCCCTCAAGGCTTTATTGCGCTTCCATTATTCTGTGACAGAGGAAATGTCAGGACTGTTCCATAATGTGGGTAGAATACAGCCAACCCCCCACCACACTCCCGCCCTCAGCTCTCCCCTCACCTTTCCTCCATCCCCCGCTCCTCTCCTCCCTCCGTAAAGAGTGTGTGGTCCACACACTGCAGGAGGCCGGGGGAGGAGCAGTGAAGTGTCAGTAATTGAATGTGAGCTGTGAATGTATCCCCATATGGAAACTCGCAGTGTTAGATGAGAGAGTGCCTTTTTATCTATCATCCTCTTCCCGAAGGTGCTCCTTGTGTTGAGATTTAACATGTTTTAAGGGCTATTTAAGTTGGCAGAGGCATACCGAGAGACATCCTCAGGGAAAGATACTTCCTACGGACATGTGCGCGCATTAAAGTATGCACGCACTCACGCCTACACAAGCACACACACATACACACGCGAGCGCACACACACCTTAATAGGTATTCTGGCATGAGAGAGAAACCAGTTTTTACGTCTCTATCCTAGAGCAGGAAGCAGAGTAAGCTTGACAGAGACAGAAGAAAGACTATTAATATATGTGTCTGTATGCATGAGTGTTTCATCTTCGCATTAGTAAAACGTCTGAGGTTTCCACCTGGTCTGATTTCCATTGTAAGTATTAAATGAACGGTGGGAGTAGATGTGATTGGACGAAGATGAGCTGAAACAGAGATAGCATGTATTTGCATAATAATCTCAAATAAACTGCACGCGGAATAACTTGATTAGCACGTTTGTGTCAGATCCCATAAACATCCCGGAGTGGAGTCACTCTTCTCCGTGCGATGCACTCCTTCACGAGCAACACGGGGGAAGCACCAGGGGGAGAGGAGAGGGTGGAACAGGACGTCGATGGCATCACAATCACTGTCCTCCACCGGCCATCACTACCATCACGGGCATCTCTGTTCATAGTCTGCATCATAGTCACGATCTTGCCTTTATATTTCCACACCTCAGGCCCCATTTGCATGTCCTCCGATATCCCCCTCTCTCCGTAATTCCTTAACGCTTTTCTGCCTCTCTCGCTCCCCCTCCCTCCCTCTGTGTGCCAGTGCTCTCTGAATAAATGATAGGCAAAGCTGCTTGAGTGCTTCGATTGAGCAGTGTGTTTTTCCATTCTTTCCCCTGAACCGTCGTCCAGTACAATTTACTATGGCATTACTCAGAGCTTTAGCTATTTCACCCCTCCGCTCCCCTTCCCCAACAAACACACACACACTCCTCCCCATCACCTGCTGACTGCTACGCTTTTCACCAAAGGAATAAAGTGTATGAAAAGGCACATTTTGTACAAAAGTATGAGAGAGTATATTCATAACTTAATATGCTTCTCAAATGAAACTTTCCCAGGACAGCAGAGTTTGTTTTTAGGAACATTTTACCGTTGTGTCCCAAAATGCTGAACACTGTTGTCCAATATTGGTCAATATACACCTGGTTATGGCACCTGAAAAGGAGGATACCATCTATAAATGTCCTTTATAATTTTCTTTACAGCAGTTGTTATTGTTGTTTCCATTGAACCAATCAAAATGTCCCCTGCCAATGTTATGGTCTGAGTGGGAGTGTTAGACCACAATTCAGTGTTGAGCAGCACATTAGCCATTTTGAAGCCATAGTGCTGACAACTCTAACTCGGCGATGCGAGGAGAGTGGATGAGAGAAGGGAGGGGAGTTGATTTAGGACACTCCACCAGTGGCATAGTTCCCCATCCGTCATAAATCCCCAGCGTCCGATTGGCCGAGCTCTTCCCTCTGACAGGTCAGCCCAGTAAATGTCTCCCCTGACAGACTGGCGTTGTCGCAGGAACACACTTGTGTTTTAACAGGTGTGCATCCCCCTCTCAATCACAGCTCTGACAACCTCTCAGAGAGAGAGAGAGGGAGTATGCGAGGGGAGAAAGTGACAAAGGGAAACTTAAAGACAGAGGAGAAATAGAGAAAAAGGAGAGATAGGCAGCAGGATAAACAGGGTAAGGAGGAAGGATTGAAGGAAAGAGACAGGGGAAGAGGGTGTTGACAGTGGTAAAATAGAGTGGAAAAAGGGATAACAGGCGCTCATACTGTATCCACATGTCAAGCTAACATTGAGTACATTGTGGTGAATGTAGCAGCAGTTGTAGTTGGCTGTTAAAAGCTGGACTGTCATCATAGTATCGTGTTGGTGAAACATCAAATACATACGCTAACACACAATACAGTGTCTGCTCACCACTGCTCACCACTTTGGCAGGTGTGTTACATGTTCTGTTCATCTCTACTTCTGTGTTTTTGTTTTCCAGACACAAGTCTATTACATAGATTTGTGTCTAAGTATTAGAAAGTATTTGTGATAAGTTCAGTTTGGTTTGAGCAATTCGTCATTGTTCTGTTCAATTGGTTTCATTCCAATCGAGTGCACCCAATAACACTGTCTTTCTGTCTGTCTGTCACCATACAGTATTTGTAAGTCCCAACGGAAAGAGAGCTATCGCACACCTAAGCTTCAGTACAGACAGCCCACAGTAGCAGCATGTATAGCCCTGGGAGAATGCATTCTCCCGGGTGGTTGTCTGAGATTGTCTGGTGCCCTGGTTCGCCTCTACCTAGGTTACGACCCTCCTGAAAACCCACTTATTAGCCTGTCTTTGAAAAGTCCAAAACTGTCCTCAGAGACCAGTTCAGACCTAAAATCCCCATGGTAATATAGAATCAAATGTACTTTGTAGTAAAGGATTCCAATATAATCGAGCCTGTGAGGCTTTTAGAGCCTTGGGTTGTGGAGAAGATAATGTGGCCCGTATAGTATTCATAGCTTTAATATTTTGACTGTAGAACTTTAGAGGATGCAGAAGCACAACATTCTCTTTCTCTCACACACACACACACACACACACACACACACACACACACACACACACACACACACACACACACACCACACACACACACACACACCACACACACACACACACACACACACACACGCACACAGACACATTCCTCTATAACTCATTCCCTTCAAGGGCACAGGGAACAGCCCATGGAAGTGGACAAAAACTATTGTGTACGGCAGTTGGATCTGGAGTATCTGGAGAAAGTAGACAGAGTGTGTGTGTGTGTGTGTGCCTTGTGTTTTTTTGTGAAACACAATAGACAAAGGAAGCTGGGGTGCAAGTTCTGTAAATGGTTGATCTTGAATGCTCCCACAGAGCCAAGTGCTTGACTGAAATGACTGACTAGATCCAAGATGGCGCCGACGATGGCTGCCTCGGTGGTTCGGTGCCCTGTGTTTTGTCTTGTTTTGTCTGTTAATTCAGTGTTCTGCCAAAATATCCGGGGTTCTCTAACAAGAGAAACATTGCTAAACTTTAGGTCTACAACTCCTGCGGATTTATTTCCCACTTTTCTGCTTCCAGCGGCAGAATTAGTGGGAATTATAGTCAAGGCCACCCTCGGCTTTGTGCTAGCAGCGAAGCGTCGTAGGAGAGGAAAACGTGCCGGAGCCCTGGTGCGACTCCGCAGGCGCGGAACACGCACAGCGTTACCGGGGATATTTCTCTCCAACGTGCGTTCGCTGAGCAACAAACTGGACGAACTTCAGCTACTGGGGTGGAAAAACAGAGACTTTCATTCATCTTCCGTTCTGTGCTTCACGGAGACATGGCTGAGTGAACTGATCCCGGACTCTGCGCTACAGCTAGCAGGTTTCAAACTGCTGAGAGCGGATCGTGACTCCCTGCTCTCTGGCAAAACGAAAGGCGGTGGTATCTGTTTTTTTATTAACAGTGGCTGGTGTGAAGATGTGACAGTGATCCTGCAGCACTGTTCTCCTGATCTGGAATCATTTTTTATAAACTGTAAACCTTTTTACTCACCACGTGAGTTTGCTTCATTCATACTGGTCGGCGTTTACATGCCGCCTCAGGCTAGCGCCAATGAGGCTCAACGTGTGCTTGCTAGCCAGATATTGTGTGTGGAGCATGAAAATCCGGATTCCTTGGTTATTGTGCTAGGCGACTTTAACAAAGGCAATCTCACTCAAGAACTCCCCAAGTACAGACAATTCATCAAATGTCCTACCAGAGAAGGGAACACTTTGGATCACTGCTACTCTACAATCAGTAAAGCATACCATGCGGTCCCCCGTGCAGCACTGGGTCACTCAGACCACGTCATGGTCCACCTGATTCCTGCATACAGGCAGAAGCTAAAGCGCTGTAAGCCTGTTGTGAGGACATCGAAACAGTGGACCAGTGAGGCTATGGAGGATCTGCGGGCGTGCTTGGACTGCACTGACTGGGATATGTTCATGACTGTCTCCAATAGTTTGGATGAGCTCACAGAGGCTGTGACGTCATACATCAGCTTCTGTGAGGACTGCTGTATACCAACACGCACCAGGGTGAGCTACAACAACGACAAACCCTGGTTTACAGCTAAACTCAGAAGGCTGAGGCTGGACAAAGAGGACGCTTTTAGGAGTGGGGACAAGGACAGATTCAAGGAGTCGAAGAACAGGTTTAGCAAGGCTGTGAGGGAGGCTAAACGACTGTACTCAGAGAGGCTGAAGCGTCAGTTCTCTGCTAACGACTCTGCTTCTGTCTGGAGAGGGCTCAGGCAGATCACCAACTACAAGCCCAGAGCCCCCCCACTCCACTAACGACTCACGCCTGGCCAACGACCTGAACGAGTTCTACTGTCGCTTTGAAAGACAATTGGAATCCCCTGAACTATCCCTTCCCCTTCCCACCAACTCTGTGACGTCACTCTCCATTCAGGAAGGTGAAGTAAACAGACTTTTCAAGAGGCAGAACCCACGCAAAGCAGCTGGGCCGGACGCTGTCTCCCCTGCCACCCTTAAGAACTGTGCTGACCAGCTGTCTCCGGTGTTCACCTACATCTTTAACACCTCCCTGGAGACATGCCATGTGCCAGCCTGTCTCAAGGCCTCCACCATCATCCCTGTGCCCAAAATGCCCAGGCCAACTGGACATAATGACTACAGACCTGTCGCCCTGACCTCTGTGGTAATGAAGTCTTTTGAGCGCCTAGTGCTGGCACACCTCAAATCAATCACAGACCCCCTTCTGGACCCCATGCAGTTTGCCTACAGAGCCAACAGGTCTGTGGACGATGCAGTTAACATGGCCCTCCACTTCACCCTACAGCACCTGGACTCCCCAGCATCCTACGCCAGGATCCTGTTTGTGGACTTCAGCTCTGCCTTCAACACCATCATCCCCGCCCTGCTTCAGGACAAGCTCTCCCAGCTGAACGTGCCTGATTCCACCTGCTGGTGGATCACAGACTTCCTGTCTGACAGGAAGCAGTGCGTTAAGCTGGGAACACAAGTCTCTGACTCCCGGTCCATCAGCACCGGATCCCCTCAGGGCTGCGTCCTTTCTCCTCTGCTCTTCTCCCTGTACACGAACAGTTGCACCTCCAGTCATCCATCCGTCAAACTCCTGAAGTTTGCGGACGACACCACCCTTATTGGGCTCATCTCTGGTGGAGACGAGTCTGATTATAGGTGGGAAGCGGCCAACCTGGTGACCTGGTGCAGCCAGAACAACCTAGAGCTCAATGCTCTTAAGACAGTGGAGATGGTTGTGGACTTCAGGAAGAATACAGCCCTACTCACCCCCATCACCCTGGGTGACTCCCCAGTCAACACTGTGGAGTCCTTCCGCTTCCTGGGCACTATCCTCTCCCAGGACCTCAAGTGGGAACTGAACATCAGCTCCCTCACAAAGAAAGCACAACAGAGGATGTACTTCCTGCGGCAGCTGAAGAAATTCAACCTGCCAAAGACAATGATGGTGCACTTCTACACAGCCATCATTGAGTCCATCCTCACCTCCTCCATCACCATCTGGTACGCTGCTGCCACTGCCAAGGACAAGAGCAGACTGCAGCGTATCATCCGCACTGCGGAGAAGGTGATTGGCTGCAATCTGCCTACCCTCGAGGACCTAAACACCTCGAGGACCCTCAGGCGAGCGAGGAAGATTGTGGCCGACTCCTCCCACCCTGGACACTCCCTGTTTCAGTCACTCCCCTCCGGCAGAAGGCTGCGGTCCATCAGGACCAACACCTCTCGACACAAAAACAGTTTCTTCCCTTCTGCTGTTGGCCTCTTCAACAAGGCCAAGGGTTCACACTGACTTATTGACTTTACTTTAATGACTCTAATATTCTGCACTACATTACTGCATCTTGTACATTTGTATTTTTTGTCATATTTGTATTTTTTGTATTTTTATATTGTAAATTAGGCAACTTATATTTTATTGTATATTTTATTTTAAATATAATTCCACTTTAGTATAGATAGTATAGTTATATAGTATAGATATTTAGTATAGACAGTCCACATATTTAAATTTAAGGATACTATATGTTTATTGTATGCACCTTCCTGCCAAAGCAAATTCCTTGACTGTGCAAACTTTCATGGCCAATAAATCCCTTTCTGATTCTGATTCTGATTCTGATTCTGAAATAGAATCCGTTTGTTGTGCTCCTTTGTATTGTCTAAAGGCAAGTTTGAACAGTTCCAACCATGCTCTTCAAATTGACATCTGTATCTCCAGGGAGATCAAAACAGGAGGAACACCTGCTATCTAAATAGAGATCAACAACCATTAAACTAATGAATAATCATTTTTATGGGATATTCAGTAATCGGTGTCAAACTATTTGTCACACATCTTCAACACAATCTGCGTGTATGAAGCACAATGGCATAACTCTTATTTTATCATAAATAATGAACACCCGAGCTAACACCCTCTTTTCCATTCTTTAGGCACAGTAGGGAATATTGCTGAAGTGAAGAAATCAGATCCCTATCATCTAACCAGAATACTGATTTGACCATAAAAAGATTCTTTAATCATATGATTTTTTTAATAAAACAGCGATATGGCCAGCGATTCAGAAATGTTATCCCCACTAACTTGACAACTTGTCAATTGAGCATTGTGTAAAAATGCCATATTAGTTTTTGATGTGAAATCAATTATTTTTTGTGTGAAATGAATACTAGCGTACTGCAAAGACACCAAAAACGTCTAATAGACTTGGCACTATCAAGATTACTAAGTGCTCTGTTAAAATATGAAGAGAGACTATGGTGGTGAAAAAACCTTCCATTTAATTGCCCACCTGGTAGAAGCACCAGGAGCTGCAAGCTGTGCTCACTAGCAGGAACATGTTGCACCTGTTTCTGAGCCCCATCCACACGCTGCTGGGTTTAGACGGGTGCAACTGGTGCCGTAGCACTGAGCCTCACCCCTAATTCCGAGAGAAATTCCCTATCCACATCAACTTCCTGCACAACCTTTTGCGTACCGTGTAGTCCAATGTCCAGTGGAGGGTCACCTGACATGTTCACCGACACTAACATACACAACAACGATTGTACCCTTCATTAACTTAAATAAAAGTGTTGCGGTTTAACCCATTTTCTAAGAAAGCCACATGAAGCAGAACACTGGTTAGAATCACTGGTTAGAATCTCTACAGTAATAGGACACACTCAAACATGATTATCCTTAGATTTATGTTGATCTGAGGTTTATTTTTATAACGTATGGGAGAAAAAAATAGCTTTTTGCTGAGTGTGCTCTGTCTTAGATCCTCCGGGAGCTGTGTCCCAGAAGCCCTCTGTCTGGCTTGACGCAGTGCGGCCCTGCCCAGGGGCCCCTGAGAGGTCGTTATGGTAACTGTGAGCATGCAGAAGAAGTGTGTCCGAGCGTCTGTAATTGGTCCCTTCTGGTTGGCATGTTCTAGCCCACTCGCATTCATCACTCCCCTGACCACAAAAACAGCCTTATGCACAAGACCAACCTACAATACCTGCTTGAGCACTAAAAACCTGTGGTTGTAGGACAGACCCAAAACACCTTATCTTCTTCTATTAGATAGAAAAACAGCTGAGAAGCAAAAGCCATTCCCCATGTGTTCACCCAGTCCCTCCAGAGTGTATGTACAGGAAATCATACGTTTACAGACTAACATGTATTATTCAGTGAATAGTAGGGCTATATTGTCAAATTTAACATGGCACGTACAGTACAGCATGACTACAACCTGAATGTAAAATCAGAAAAGAAAAACCATTTTACGGATATATTAAAATTTTTATATTTCATTTTTTCTCTCTATTCTACATATTCTCAAGTAAAGTTAACAAAGCTCAGAAGATGTCGCAAACTTCTCCAAAACTGCATTGTTCACACTTTCTGGAGTGTCTCCAGCAGAATAAATGCATAATTCTACCAAGGGATTCTTCTTCTCTACAATTTCAGGGCATCACTCAGTTAGGCACCTAATGAATTCATGGTATTGATTACAATGCCTCATAGCCTTGACTGTGAAATATGAAGTGTCAAGCACACATTAGTTTCAGGAAGAAGACAGTAAACTATCAGTTACTAAACTTATTCAATTCACTCCCCCCATATTTGACCCAGTGGATTTAATACATTCAGGCTTAATGTGTCTAATTCCAAGTTTTATGCGAATTGATATGTGTATCATTTATACCATTCGACTTCTTTTTGCTGAGGATACCAATATGACAACTATACACCAAAGCTACATTAAACAAAGCTAGAACAGGAATAATACAATTGAATTGTGGCTGTTGGTTAAATAAATATGTACACGATATAATATTAATACCGTTTAAAGAGCATAATGCACAGCCCTTAAAGAATCGTGTGTTTCCACCTCATTCGCCACAATTACACTCTACTGAAGCATTCATACTTGAAAAGATGCGCAAAAACATTAGAAAAATGTATTCATTTATTGAGTCAACTTAACGGGCATCCATAGATCATTTCATGCAAGATGTACACCATGTTATTATCCCATGATGAGCTCTGTCTGGGGGCGGGAGGGAGGAGACTGGAGTCTCTGGAGTATCATGTAACTTACAAAATGTCTTTCTCGAAATGTCACGTTGCTGTTCTGCCACATCACGGTTAGTGTTGTTAGCGAGACGCCACCTGATTCAACAGCTGTTCCTAAAGTGACAGTCCTTGTTTCCTCCAATCTGAAGTGCCAATGTGTCTAACACTTTTGTTTTGTAACAGGATAGCTCTAGTTCTCAATGAGATAAGCTTTGGAGAGAGAGAGAGAGAGAGAGAGAGATGAAGACAGAGAGAGAGAGAGACATAGATGAGAGACAGAGAGATGAGACAGAGAGAGAGAGAGAGAGAGAGAGAGACAGAGAGAGAGAGAGAGAGAGAGAGAGAGAGAGAGAGAGAGAGACAGACATAGATGAAGACAGAGAGAGTGAGAGAGCAGGAGAGAGAGAAATACAGCAGTAAAAGAGAATAGAAAATCCTTATGTTTGTTGTTTTCGTTCCAAAATAGTTTTATCTTTTCTCGACATGTGTTCTTTATTGTCTGGTGATCCTCGGTTTCTTCATGCTCTCAGCTCCATTGACTTACCCTCGGTCAAACCTAGCTGCCTTACCACAGCGCCGATCCCCAAAGCGCTGCAAAAGCTTAATTAATTACAACTGATATGAATTCAATTATTTCTCAATCCCTTGTTTTCTTTGTGTCGTCAGCTCTTTTTTATTCCTACTCTCTATTTTTTAAACATTTTCTGTTTTGCCTCAACTTTTGAAAACTTGGAAGGGTCCAATTGAAAAGAAAAAGTACCAATGAAATACAGTAAATTTATAAATTCTTCACTGTACAAAGGTGATGTGTATGGAATGGTTTTCAAAGAGTTGTTCTGAGAAGGTGCAGTGTGTGAATTTACACAACAAATACAAGATGTTGGTTTTGGTCTGGCGGACATGAATGCGACTGCATCCATGTTTTCCGTCTTGTGCAAACCTTTTTGTGATGCCATTTTGAGGGGGGTGGGTAATTACTTGTTTTTAACACTAGACATAACCCTGATATGTTCTTGCCTGGTGCTTTGTCTTTGTCCTAATATAAAAACCAGTGTGTTCATATTTCCATTAGCAATAAATGTCAACATGGTCGAAAAACATGTCAGCCTCAACGCAATAAAGTTGTTCTATCATTTGTTTTGTAGGGGAGCTATACATCGGTGGCGTGACGAAGACCATGTACGGCGGCTTGCCCAAACTGATAGCGTCTAAGGACGGCTACCAGGGCTGCCTGGCATCCGTGGACCTCAACGGGAGACTGCCCGACCTGATCGCAGACGCTCTCCACAGGGTGGGTCAGGTGGAACGAGGCTGCGATGGTGAGTGTCTCAATAAAGTTGTATTTCATATTATTCATCGGGCAAGCCAGATCAAACATACCAGTACATACCCCAGGCTAACATCAATGGTTGCCTTTTCGAAAATACAACTCAAGTGACCCTTGCTATTTTAGCAATGTTTTAGAAGAAGATAAACAATTATTTGTCTCAGTACAAGCATACACATGCAGCGACTGGTGACACCGAGAGAACACACACACACACACACACACACACACACACACACATGAGTGTCTACCACGCCATCCTTCCTCCAATGGTAGCCAGGAGCAGTTGGCTTCCAAATCACTGGCGACTGTGTACCAACTGTAAGTTCTCATGCCCATGTCTTGGCTCAAGTACAGGACAAGAGAGCAATATGTTCTGTGCAGGGAGAGAGGATGGGAACTCCACCCAGAAAGGCACCGACAGGTTTGGGGATAACATGCCAACAGTGCACCCAACAGTGTCAGGAATTGAATCAGGACCTTCTTGCAGTGAGGATGTTTTGACTTCACATTGTACTGTACTAAGTCAATGTTAGTTTGTGATTGATCACAATTCAAAATCATACAACAATAACACATCAAGAAATCTCATTCAATCCAAGTCTTATTCGTATCCAATCCTACTACCACTGTCTTATTTAGAACATAACTTACATATCTTACATGTTTCTAAAGTTCATGTTTCACGAGCCTTCCCTGGGCTGTTATTCTCTGATAGATAATACAACCATCCGTAGCCTCACTGCCAGAGGCACGTTTTACAGTCTTGCCATGTCTTCACCGTCGATCCATTCTATTGCACCATAAAGCTTGCGCAGGGAGAAGGTATATTTTTCTCTCTTCCCTGCCCTAATGCCATTGTCAGTGGCCCAACCTAGTTTCAGCACTGCTCCCGTAATATTCATCAATCTTGCAAAGCCCCCAGAATTCCTTTGGACTGCTTCCAAGCTGGCAGGTGAGGTTGTTGGACTGTGACGTCATCGGTTGGCGTCTGTGGCGGGTCGTTAATTGTGTTTATGACACCTGCAGGCTGTGGGTACAGAGCTTGCCGCCTGGGTGGCGGGTAGCGTCTGAGAGCACGGCATTGATTTCCCAGAGGTCTACACTGGTTCGGCAGCTCAGCTCCAGTTCCAACGAGTGATGCTACTGCCGCCACCTCTGCCAGCTTATTACCTGCCTCAAGTCATATGCCACAATTATATCACTTTGAAAACAGATTAGAACTGCATTAAACTATCCGATTGTAACCCAGGGGACTTCCAATTGATAATAATGAGAACTAATGATTAGATATGTAGCACTGAGCGCTTGTAATTGTCCATATTAAGACTTAGTGGGTGAAAATTCCCATAGTTACCATAACTTTTATGATTTAAGTTCTCCATACTTGTTTCTTTTCTGTAGGAGTGTGTACCATGGAATACATAAAATGCTGACGCTGGACTTAAAAGTTATGACATTTTGTCAACATTACAATTAATTTTGTATGTAATAAATAGTATTTGTTATTAAGTTAAAAAGCACCCATTATATATTTTATTTGAGCTCTACAGCACACCCTTCTCCAGCACTAGCGGGCATCTCTCCACTCGATCTATAGCTCTGGCTATACCCTCCAGGACGTGGTCAGAGTGGACAGCAGGCCAAAGGTCATTGCTGCTGGGGTTCCCCCAGACGCCCGACTGGGGTCGGGACCTGAGCTCAGATTTTGATGGACCAGAAAGTCCCTGACTCAGCTTATCTCTGAAGCACTGATAGCTGCCAGCGGCTGAAAGACTCACAGTCCATATACTTTCAGCCAACTCTGCTGACTCACACTGGAAATATGGGAGAGAAAGATAGTTGATGATGAAAAGGGAAGAACAGAGAGATAAAGTAGTTCAGATGTTATTTAGTCCATATGTCTCACTCTACCCCCAGCTGTTAGTTTCAAAAACAGGTGTTAATGTATAAGGGTTACGCATTGAGTAGTTGAGTACTGTTAACATTAATGACAAGCACTTACTGTCCTTTCAAATGTGTCTACATTTGCTTTAGATTTGTTTATATCCACTGTTCTGATCATGCTGTGGTTGATCGATAACAGCAGGAAGTTCAACATGGCGATTAAATTGTGATTGACTTCAGTACTAACAGAGGCAATATGTGTAATTAGTAGCTCTGGGGATCCTTTATTAACTAGTGATTGATATAGTAATAAGCTTTGTGGGCAATTAAAACATGAACTGATAAAATATAGATATCAAACTTGGATGGCCGTTTTGGAAATTGGGGAAAACTATCTCTTGGGAAGCATTTATAAATCTGTCACAATTTGAGAATTTTAATTGGTCTTTTTGAAAAAAAGCGCAAATGTTTGTTTGTCTGCTGAAGCAAATTAGTTTGGTGACAAACAAGTTGTTGCACTTGTATTTTGTTTAATTGAGTTTATAATGACAATAATTTGTTCATCCCTTTTTGTGTGTGCGCTTCTGGCTTTCATCAAGCTAGGGTCTCTCACTGCTTGTAGTAGCCCAAACGTATAGTTTCATAGTAACACATCTACATGAACACACCTTTTGTATTTCCTGTGCCCAATATGTTCCCAATGTCTCAATGCTGATATATGCAATCGAATGGACCATACGTCTTCGAGACAGCCCCACACTATGAAGCAGTTAGAATAAGTAGGAGGAATTCCTTTGAGAAATAACAATGGTGGATTTTCTTAATTGACAATTTAATGTCTTCAGCCATCCATGTCTAGGTTTGGAAAGAAAATTAAAAAAAGACTGATTTAACTGTTTTAAATCCAAGTTTCCCACAATTGCAACTTTAATTGACAGGTGCGTACCTCCTGACTGACGATCACACAAGTTTTTAACCTTGAATTATGCCACATTCAATCTGAATTTGTTTTATAACAAGCCTTGATCAAATCATTTTCAGCTGAAAGAACCGCCATTATGACTATAATTCTCCATATCAATGTAAAATAAAAGCCAATGGATGTCAAGGAAGCAATCACTGACAGTAAATTGTTCAATCACACTGGGCTTATATGTACCCAGAGGATGTCCCCTCTGTGTTGCAAATATGTGAAATAAATTCAACCTACCATAGGTTGACCTAGTCCAACATAGTTCCGAGGCTTTATTTTTCTCACTAGGGGAAAGCCTGCTAAGTCATACCTGTGCCTTGGGGAAGATGTATTCAGTATTCTGCTTCTCTGAAAGTTACACACTGATCATATAAAAAAAAAGGTTTTCATGAGATTGCACAAGATTGTAAACAGCCAACAGCAGATTTTACTCCAGTCCTAACACCATCAATCCAACTTCCATCCGGGACCTAGTTCTCAGCCAAGCCAGGACTTCTTTTCTAGGTTTACAGCAATTAGCAGACTCTCCCAAAATAGATACAGTACTCCTCAGTACTCCTAAATCTCCATGACTCAGTAGGCTAATTAGCATGTCAACTCTTCGACGATGGATTCGTTTCTGGGGTTAGTTCCTTGACTGCCACCAAACTTGTTTACCTCTGTCCCTGCAGGACCCAGCACCACCTGTACGGAGGAGTCGTGCTACAATCAGGGCGTGTGTCTCCAGCAGTGGGAGGGCTTCACCTGTGACTGCACCATGACGTCCTATGGAGGCTCATTCTGTAGCGACCGTAAGTACAAAACGCCATTTTGTCTTGGTTGTGAATGGCTGTGGATGGGTGGTAGGTGAGATAGCTGCTGGAAATAGTTAGCTTTAGCTGGGTTTCCCCAAAAGGTTTTGTGACGGTTGTTATGTTGTGGTCAGGTTAGGACGTCCTTACGGTTACATTGTGGTTGTGCTCTGGACACCTCTACCACATATTTGCCGCGTTTGCTTTTCTTCTGCTCATGTTAAGAGCGGTAGCTTGTGAACGACTGCTGAGAATGAGATATGATAGGTTACTAGGTCATTTACCACTGTCAAGGTCTTTTAAGATCATGACAACATTCACAGAAAAATCCTATTGAGTTTGAGAGCCTCTCTATTCTCCCAGCTAGTGGATGGTTGAGAAGTCAGGATTGGTCAGAGTCTTCAGAGCTGTGAGCAGGGCCCCCCCACTGAGACGAGCCCCAGGGTCTTGCTGCTACACAGTGGGTGGCCCAACTCATTGATGCAGTAGGCTGGAGTCAAGACATGAAAACAGGTTCACGGTTTTGTTCTAAGGATATCAATCGGCATGCCAATTTTAAATTGTGTCGTACTAGGTTTTTTCCTGGTACATGCTTGTGTTACATGAACAAGTTACATCCGTTACATATCGTGTTTTGCCTGTCAGACACCAGGTGATAGACGATCTAGTCATATTCAGGTTGAAGGTGTCATACAGATGTGCTTGCAAAGAATGTATTATTGTTTACTGGAGGCTTATGAGTGTTAGCAATAAGCCATAGTCCCCACAGGTTAGCTTTAAGATTGAATTGGTGCAAAGGGACATACTTACTGTACACTTATTTAGCACTTCACAGCTGATATTGGAAGTGAAGTGAAGACTTTCAACAATGTCTCGTACACGTTCCCCAACTGATCCGACAAGTTTTGAACAAGGAGCAGAACTCTCGCGCTTAGCTTTTGTCGTTGCTTCTGTTCTTGCTGTTGATAATCGTGTTGGTATGAAAGATTGTGATTGGCCTTGACAGTGTGGTGCTGATTAAAAGGACGGCACAGCGCTCTGTGCACTCCAGGAAGATTGGAATGGAGAGAGAGAGAGAGGGAAGATAATAGCCCCTCTCCACGGCAGGAGAAAAACAGAATGACATCCCTCGCTCCTTCAGAGAGGAATGTGGAGGGGCGGGGGCAGATGCCTGCGTTCTCCCAGCTTTGGGGCCGACTTAAGTATTAGTGAGTTTGATATCCGTATTTCTCAAGATGGTAGATAGTAATATGTGGGCGAGATGCCAGTAGGAGGGCTTCACACTCGCGCTGGGGAAACACTCGGAAGCCGTAGAGAGAAGGGTGTGTTTGTGTGTATGCAGACAGAAAAAAGAGGGAGATCTTTGCAGCAGCCAGCCAAAAGTCTTTCCCATTTTACATTAGAGGCCCTTTATCACTCAAACCCAAAAATGTAAGCAATGTGGCATTAACAATGTCAAATCTAATTGAAAAATGATTAGCTTCATTTGTATTTTAAGGAAAATCTGTAACTGTCAATCACATGATATCGAATATTTACTCGATATCTGCCGTCCAGAGCGACAGTGGACATCCCAGTGGAGAACAAAGCCATTTAGCTCCAATCACACTAGTTGTAGTAAGTGACAAACAAATGGAACACTTCTGTCAATCAATCTGTCAATGAGAGACAAACAGCCTCATTGCTTTCACTGGAGTGAAATTTACAGAAAAGAAAATTGAGCACTGTGGCCAATTTGTCAAGTGTACACTAGAATAAATTGCTTAGATGGAATTAACCAATAAACCCCAACCTTTGTTGTTTGTAAACAGAATGTTTATTATGTATCTGGACGTCTTTCTGGCTGCTGGCAAGGTGTCCCCCTACCATAAGCTGGAAGTGTAATTAGCATACAGTGCTGTGTTGTTTGTTGTTGATTGTAGTTTTTCAGTGTTTTTTTCCCTGAACGATAAATACAGCCGAAGATTGATCTTTTCTTACAAAGAATGACATCAGTCTAACTTGAACATCTCAGTCCTTTTCACTTTTCAACTTGTTCAAAAAAGAGCTTATTGAAGACGTATCCTTGAAGACTTTCTCAGCTTTCAATGCATCCGATGCAATACTTTGCTGAAAGCATCACTTTCAAAACACGTTTTCTTCAAGCGATTCATCGAAAAAGGTAGGTGTACGTACCGTGTGTATTTGTGTGCACTCTTCGCCTCCTTGTATTGGCTCTGCTGTCCAAGCCGTTACAGCTCAGCATCAACCTTTCTCTGAGGACAAGGTTTCTACCTGTGGCATGCGTGAGCACAACTCTTTCACAATGTTTTGAATGTTTGCAGATTCATCTCTTACTGTACTGTGTTTCCTGAATAACTTACTATAGGTTTGATGTCCTCTCCAATCGTACTCAGGATGTTGGCGGTGTGTGTGTGTTGTTTCCTGATGTGGATTGTTTGAGGTGTGTTTACCAGGACACTTGTGTCCTCTGCTTGAGGGACAGGTAGTATTGGTCTGCGCCCACACCATCCGTCTAATCAGAAAGTATGAATTTGTTTAATCAACCGGTTGGATTGAAGTACACGACACAAGTCACAAAGGAGCAGGTACTTGTTGTCGCACTCTTAATCGCACCCACGGCCTTAGTCCAATGTTCACACACAGACACGCATATGCATCACACACACACACCACACACCACACACCACACCTTAACCCCACGACAGAGATATGAAAATCAATTAAATGTTCTCTTTAAGAAGAAAAAATACTTTGATGATGACGTTTTCCATCTTATATATTCTTTTTAGGTAAAAAAAGGAGTACAGCTCCTGGAATCTTAAATTGCCATAATGATTCTCTCTGGGCTACTCGCAGGGCTCTTTGTGGGCCCTGCAGGCCTCCTCTTCCACAGTTGTGAGGAGAGCAGAGATGGCCTTTAGCGGTGGTAGTGTGTGTGTGTGTGGCCCATCTGAGTGGCTCTATCACCACAGCCAGATGGCTGCAGTGGAGATGAGGATGGGACTCAGGAAAGGGTGAGCGTGTGAACATTTAAGTGCACACACACACACACACACACACACACACACACACACACACACACAGACAAAGTGGCAGTCACTCAGTCCACACACAGTTTTGTAATGACGGATGCACAAAATAACCTATTGTTTATAATGCTTTGCCAGGACTGGAAAGGCTTCTTAATGAATTATCTTCAAATTTCATGAGTGCACTTATCTAATGTTTCCATGTTAAGGAAACCTTGCTACAGTGACTGCCTACTGCCAATGTATCACAGGTGTTGCTAGACATACAACTCTACTGAGGCATAGGCCCCTGTTTATATCCCTTATTTCTAAACTGCTTTGATTTTACAAGCGTTGATTGGGATACTGCCGGGATTATCAATATAAATGAATGCAAATTATAAAGTAAATTGTTAAAACTCAAACTTAAGAATTTACTGGGGCACAGCAGATTTATATTGGGGCATGTGATGTTCCCTAGTAAAAAGGGTCTAACAATGCCCCTGCAATGTATGAATACAAATAAACGAATCTGCATTTCGAATTTTAAGACTCGAAAAAGAACCTTTGATTACAAGTATGACAGGTGTAACCCTTTTAGAACAAAAACAAAACATTTAAAAAGCAACATGTCCCCATTAATTCAATCATCATCATCTTAACTGACGCACAACGAGACGTTCCGGTTGAATCCCTGAATAGCTCGAACGCACGTGTCAGAATCCATCCCGAGGTGCGTCTCTTTTAAGCTTCGCACATCTTTACTGTCTGGGGGGGGGGAATTTGGGGGCATCACAGAGTGTAAGACGCCTGCCACTAGAGCAGATGGCTCTGGGTTACCTCCTAGAAGGGCTGTTGTTAGGGATCCAGCCTTCAGGCCTGTGCTGCTAATGCTCAGGGTACAGATTTGTCATGTCCTTTGTCACACAAACTCTCCTCTGCTATGTGTTGCTAACTACACAGTCACATCTAGGACCCGATGCTCTCCATAGTAGAGATAAGTACCTGTTTAGTCATTGAGAGATGACTGGAGACTCGTGTGCATATGAAAGGTTTGTAGACATCAATACAGTAATTGGTTTGTGTGGCTTTGGTTAACTTTGAAATATTTAGTTTTAATGATGCTCTGATATTGCAGGTTCCATGTTCAAAGCACGCCTATCCAGATGACTAATTAAGGTCATTTCATTTGAAAGTAAAATGCTCCGTTTTCTACGAGTTACCGTCACACGAAACGGTAAACCCCCACTCTTTTATTTCTCCTCTCAAATATTCCCTCATGAGACGAGCGTCTCGATTGACAGTCGGATGGCGGTGCGGGTGTTTGCCGAGGTTAAAGGTCACCGCAGACCTCAGCTCTGGAGACGCAAGAAATCCTGTTCCGATTTTGTAGAAAATCATCTCCCTTTTAGTGCTCGTCGGCTGCACACTTCCTTTGTGTCGAGAGTCGTTCCAAATGGTCGTTTCAGAGCCTGGTCCTACTGGAGATGTTCCCTGGTTTGTAGAGGGGCCGTTGTATGTGCCTTGGGAGGTTTGGTCTGAGTGGTTAGAGCAGGTGCGAGTCGGACGCAGGAGGAAATTGGTGATCACTTTGTGGGCACACAACCGTTACACGTGTTTGAGTGTGCAAGAACAGGTGAACAAACAAATAAGACAGTGACTCTCTCCCTCTCTATTTATCTTGCTCGTACGCACTCACACGTTCTCCCACATATATTTTCCTCCGTACAGTTCCTTGCTGCCACCATGTACACTCAGACACACACACACACACACACATCCTGTGAGCTTTTGTTTGTTATTCAGCTGCAGTGGCATGTGATTGACTGGCCTATTTGTTTTTGCGTTGCTTCTGAGTGGAACACTTGGTATTCCACTGTAACTGAGTCAGAGAGTGCCTGTGTGTCTATGCATAGCACATGTGGCTTATGTTACGAGGAGTGTGTGTGTGTGTGTGCATGTGTCTGTATGTGAGAGGAAGGGATGGAGAGAACGAGCAAATTTGTAAAGGCTGATGTATTTTCCATGGTTGTAACTAGTATGCAATGTGTCGTATATGCTTGGCATGACAACGACTTTACATCCAGCTCTAGTTTCTTTGGAGGTTGGCTATTTGTCTGTCATCTGCTTGAAAGGTTTGCCTTCTACAATATGAATACGCATTCCCTACCAGCATTTCATTGTTTCATTGTTTAACTAACTACAACACTTACTTGTGTAGTAACTTGTATCTGACTTTCTTTGTAGTTGTTTGAAACAATTCTACAGAATTCACAACAATCCTAGCAGTGACCTGACTCTAATCCTAACCCTAACCTTTAGCCTAAAAAGCGTGAGCCATTTGAATGCCTACATGAGTTGACTGCACCTGCATCAAATGGCATTCTGTAAACAAAGAAATGCAGATCATTGATAATTCATAGTCCCGAATCCTTTAGAGATGTAATTAGTACTTAAACACTATGTGTGTGTTTGTGTGTGTGGTTGGATGGGGAGAGAGAGAGAGAGAGAGAGGGAGAGAGAGAGAGAGAGCACAGGAATACATTTTGCACGTGCGTTTGCTTGCATTGTTCTAATAAAGCCAGTTGCTGCTGCTCCATGTCGTCAGGCATACTAAGTGAGGTGTCGTCTCTCTCCCCTATCTCTCTCACCCTCTCTCCACCTATTTCTCTCACAAATCTCTCACACTACCCCTCACACACACACACACACAATGCATTGCACTTGCCTCAAGCCAAACACAGCCTATACAGATATCCAAACAAGGGCCCAACCCCACTTTATCCACCTTTCGCTTCAAACCTCACCCACCGCATCGAGATTGCCGGCGCCACCACTGCCAGCCAAACAAGGCACGGGGCCCGGGCTTGGGAAAACAGATTGGCCTTAACAGCCATTACTCACACAGCCTCTCTCCATCCAGCCCTGCTCCACCTCCACCGCCCTGATGAGAGGCGATCATCGAGATGCATGCCCTGTCATGCGCCGTCATACAGAGACTCAGCAAGCCATCATCAGTGTATGGTCCTGTCCAATCCCAACCAGAGAACACTTCAGATAAGCCTGTGGTCGCCTGTTGAGAAGCTTGAGAGGGAATAGGGAGCGCAGGGTTCACTCCTTCATTTGGGGGATGACTGTCCCAAACAGTGCTTCAAAGAACCGAGACGGGCTGAGATGGGGGTTGGTGTGACCTAGACACGAAGCATCGCGGACCAACAGCGTCATGGCGTTAGCCCCAGCTGAAACACGAGTGTGTCTACTCAGGAGGAATTAGTAAACAGGACTGGATGTCACTCTATGGAAACGAATCCTAAAAAACAACCCTCCCCCAAACCCCCGATCCAATAAAGGAAATAAATATGCTTCACTGGAGAAGTCGTGAGGGATGCTCAGCAAGCATGACTGTGCATGCCTGCTCTCCCATGGAACATTTCTCTTTATCTCTTTCCCTCTCTGTCTCTCTCTCTTGTTTTCTAGGCTTGTTGTTTATATCTTTCCCTTCCTCCTTCAACGCCTCTTGAGTCTTCTCTCTCTCTCGGCCCTTAGAGGTACCGCACGACCCCAGCAATTAATGAGCACCTCATTAGACAAGAAACATTGCGTGAACTTCACATACTTGTATGCCTGTGTTTATGGTTGCCCGTAAACACGACCAAGGCATTGCAATATTCGAGGGAATTTTCCATAAAAAACGCAAAATAGAAAGCTGAAGAGGTCACTATCTTTTGGGACCAGAAACTGTGGACATGAAAGGAGGGGCAGACGGGCAGGAATAGGAAGAGATGGAGAGTGAGTGGGTGAAATAGTGTTTGGGCATTGAGAGCCAATTTTGACTTCCCTAAAAGAGTGGAAGGAAAGCCCATTGAGTCTGGAGTCACGGTGTTTGAAAGCTAGGAAAGGATTGGTCAAGGGGTTGATGGAGGCATTCTCTGGTATTTCATTGAAACGGTGGTCTGAGAATGTGACTCAAACCCAGTCTGGACGGTTACTTGTTGGTCTGCTACTGGATCAACAAATCAATTATACAAGTTAGCAAATAATTATGTTAGACTCGATTTATTTTCGAATTAGATATTGTATACAACTCAATAGAGAACATTTTATTCTGAGTTTCTTTTCACCTGTGTTCCAAACCAAAGCCCGTAGCAATCTAACTTACCATCCTCCTTTTTTTTACCAAACCTCAAAACGACTTTTTGCAACTGAGATATCAATTAGTTCCTAGATTGCCTCCCTTTCTCAGTTTCCATCTATTTGCTAGGTGTGTGTGTGTGTGTATGTAATTAGCTTTGGCAGGTTAGCCTAGCATCTGTCATGTCCTGAGGGCTGGAGTGCTCCACTCCTCAATCTCACTGGACTATGCAGACCTCAACTCTGTCCGCTTTTCTGGAGGAGCAGAAGATATTTTCAAGCCGTCCCTTAGTAATTACCAAACTGATTGCTTCTTAACTGTAACATGTATTAAAGGGCAATTAATGGCTTCTGTAATTGCTTCGAGACCGCTCTCTCCACTTGCAAAGCTTTATCAAAGACTGGCTGTTATACTACACAGTGAAGAAGGCGATGGGAGGGAGAACAGGGAGGGAGAAGGAGGGAAAAAAGGAGAGGCAGGAAAGTAAAACAGCAGGAAAGCAATTACTTCTTGGAGCGCCGGGCTATATTAGTAAATTGTGTTGTCGACGGTTTGTAAATCACAGCACCAAATGTCTGATCAACATCAACACTGGCCTGAATTGGGTTCACAAGCAAGTACACACACACACACACATACACACACACACTCCACAATAATAACAATAAAGACACAATCTTCTCACACGAATGTACTCATAAACATGAACACACACACATCCCACATAAACGTACACACCGGTATTGAATAGCCTTTGTGCCAGGTACATGTCAGCTCACACTGTCTGACTGTGAGAAGGGACTGACTTGCTCTTGAAAACAACACTTCAGTCAGTTCTTTCACCAATTCCATCCACTGAAATGCTCAATATCACTCATTGTGTGACTGACTATGATCCAAGGTTGGACAAGAAGAATTTGCATAGAATCAGTTTGCCTCGGACAATGCTCGCCAACTTGTGAATATATTTTGTGTATGTTTGGTATATTATACAATCATTCCGATTGTGAAAGCTTTTTAGACATTTTGTTAGGCGGTTCAGAATGCACCATACCCTGTGAATGCTCGAGTATCTTACTGGAGCAAGACAACTTGCTGCTGATTTCTCTCTTTCTTTGACTTTGAAGTAAGCTCAAGTGGAAATGCAATGCAGTTTTGCCAAACAAACCACATACTTAGCTTACAGTAGCTTCGTTCACACAAAGTGTGTACAAAAATGCTCCATTCCCTCATATTCCTTGGAGGTCTGCTCAAATACGACATGTTTTGCACACTTGTTTTTTGCTGGCATTGTTCTTCCTTTCTACTCTTTCAGCTCCCCCCTCGTGTCAGCAAAGCAGTTCCTGTGTGAGAGAGACGTGACAAGTGTGTGTGTGTTAGCTCCCTCCATCAGTGGGTGGAGGTGGTTAGGATTGTAGAGAGGTATGGAGGGCTGATGTGAATGGAAGGAACAGGAGGTTTTTCGCTGTGCTTGACGTCAGGGGTGCTCTTAGAGAAACAAAATTGGGCCCGCACTTAGGGCCCGCCTTTTATGACATCTTCGGTGCTCTCGCTGCTTTCTCTGGTCACCTGTAGAGATGCTTGATCGTCTCTCCCCCCCTCCCACCTGTTCGCCCCGTTCTAGAAATAACGTGTACACAAGGAAACACACGCACGCGCGCACGCAGGCACAGACAGCCACAAATGCACGCACACAAGCGTGCACACGCAGCGTCGATACTGCTCACAGCACTCCCTCTCTCTCTCTGCCCTTCCCTACCTGCTCCATCTCTTGTCAGCGCTCGTGTGGACTGTGAGCAAATCAATACCCATCTTAGCTAACCGGTGGACAGCCTAGCCTGGCATTTTCCACAGATCAGTGCTTTCGTAAAAACACCTCAAGCCTATCGCGCAGGGTTGCAGAAGTTCACGTGGAAAACATATGCCATACGCACACACACATATGCACACACACACACACACGCACAAACCACCAACAGGATTCACGCGAGAAGCCGCAAACCAGCCGAGACGTGCTCTCTCTATCTCTTCATCGCTCTCTCTATCACACCCACACCCTCACGTTGTCCTTCATCCTCTCTGCTAATCCGTCCCACGGACAGAGCGTGCAGCCGGGCCGCAGCCAGAACCCAGACCCCATGCAGGGAGAGTAGGGGAAGGCTGAGGAACACCCTGTGGTAGATCAGGGTTGCCAGGGGGGGTCCTTCGTCTCCTCCAGCCTTGCAGTGTAGGGAGATATATAGAGGGCACATAGTGGGTCCAGTACACGCATACAGGGATGGGGAAGTTATTCATGTCGTCTTGGTTGCAAACTAACAAGCGACGTGCTTGGTCACACTCGTATCATATGTGGCAGGAGCAAATAATCCCCCACACACACAAACACATACACACGCATACATCCAGCTCTCTCTCTCTTTGACAGTAAACATAAGCTGCTCAAACACAGAGCCACACGCTCACACTTGACTGACCACAGTGAGCCATCAGTAACTGGTCGCTGGTGTCAGGTCACAGATATAAAAACATTTGAAAACTGACCATACATTTGAATTTCTCACCACTGTGGTTTTCATTGTTATTTGTGCAAAAGTGTGTGTGTGTGTGTATGAGAGCAGGAAGAGACAGTTTGTCATTAGAAACACTGACAGCTTGAAATAATGGCTTATGCTGCAGGGGTGTTTAGATGCCTGGACCACAATACTATGGGATGTAAGATATTCCCAAAATAGTGTGTCCTGTAATATCACACACAGACACACACACGAACACACACAAACACGTACACACACCCACACACACCAAGCACAAATCAGAAAGTCACTGTTCCCCCAGGGTTTCTGTCAAAAGCTAGACACTAACCTAACCTGACATATTATAGATCATCGGGCCTGGCACAAACACACACACATCCCAAAAGGCACACACACATTCTCACACCTATGCACACACCAGCACACACACACACACACATTCTCGCATCAATACATACACACACCTACACACTCACGAGCATGAACACACACACACACACACGCATACATACACACAAACGTTCACACACCAAAACATACACACACACATTCTCACACCAATACATACACATACCTCTACACTCACAAACACACATGGACACACACACACACCCAAACACAAGACAATCATTACAGTTCTTTCCCAGGGGCTGAGCTGCCGATATGATGAGAAGCACATTCTCTTCTCTCCTCTCCCGAGAACTTCATTGTCCCATATGGGCCCTCAGTGGTGCTCTAGTGCTCCTCACAGTCACTGTCCAGCTATGGATCTCAACCTCACCTTCCTTCTCAAACACCAATAGAGTTGTTGCTGTAGAGGAAGGGACACTTTTACTGTGAAGTTAGCCGCTGCTCATTTTCACTAAGTGTGGGTACGTGCACACATCAGTCTTCATTCTTTAGAGAGATAAATAATGTGTATGTTGTTTTGTTATTTCATAACAGGTCTTGCAGAACAGGCTATCATCTGTGTTGAATGTCAAAAAGTGTCAATTTGGAGACAGTTACAGAATGATTCTGGCTAGTGAGGAGATACACACAGACCGATGGACAGGGTAAATCATTCAAATCCCTTCCAAGCTCTGATATACATTTAACTGCATAGATCCATTCCGAGACGTTTTTATGGATCTCTCTTTCTCGCTCACTCATGTTCTCGTTCTCTTTTTCGCCACCCGCCCAGATACGCATTGATTTTTGATGGTGTTTTGCGGTTATTGCGTTTTGTCCAGGGAGCCCGCAATGGCAAATCCTATTGATATTTGGTTTTTCACGAGCAGCCGAGTGTAAAGGCTTATTATTTACAGCCATGCCGGCCGTAAAGCCTCACCTTCACTGGGAACAATCCCTGGTGCTCATTTGATCAAGACCTGATGATTTCGTTGAATGGATCGAGGTTGTGTTGAGAGGCGGAGGAGGTATGTGTGTGAATTTGTGCACTAGGAATTTTATTTGTGTGGTTTTGGATGAGTTTCCGACACGATCGGTCCATTTTATAAATCACTTTGATTTGGTCAAAGAGACATATAAAGGGAGAGGGGGTGTGAGAGTGTGTGAGAGACAGGGAGAACAAAAATGACACCCTCTGGTTAACATTTCTTTGGTGTTCAGGAAGTTTCTCAATTATGCATATACAAATGCCTAATCTAGTAAAGGAATTTGCTTCAAAACCTTGCATGCATTAGAAATCAGTTTATAGCCAAATTATGAGTTCTTTGTATTCACTGGTATCTTATGATCCACAGATCATGTTTGAACTGTGACCCCTTCTGAATGTGGTGTCATGAGAAGAATGCAGTGTTCTGAGGAACACACAGATCAATAACTCCTCAGCCTCGCACAGTCATCATCCAATCAAACATGGATCAATGCACTACATTTCCCACCCCACGGCTTCTCATTCGTTTATGTGGGATTGTAGACGCTCAATTCATGGCACCTATAATGCAAATGGTGGAGTGCCAATTATCTGACATTATCAATATCAATTTACTGATCTTTCTACCAGACTTTAACATTAAAGACCTGGTATTGATCGGAGTTGGTGTGCATCTGCATGACCCACTCTTGCAGTCACACAACAGGGAAATCAGACACACCAAGTCTCAGATTTTACAGTAAAATGCTGAGGAAAAGTACTACAAGTAACAAATTGCACCTTAATTAAGTAATGAGTGAGAAAGTGAGGGCAAGAGTGTGAATGTGTTTGTGTGTGTGTGTGTGAGAGAGAGAGACAGAGAGAGAGAGAGAGAGAGAGAGGGAGAGAGAGAGAGAGAGAGAGAGCTAGAGAGAGCGAGAGAGATGAGCGCGATCTCTCGAGAGCGCTAGCGCTACGCTCTCGACGCAGAGAGACAAAGACACCCTGACAGCGAAAGCACATAAGAAATAGACTAAGAGAGTGACAAAGACAGAGAGAGAAAAACACATAGGTCAGACCACTAGAAAAACTAGCTTTTGTCTCCCCATTATTTCTTGGTGTTGACTTTACCGTCACAATTCCTAATGGACCTGGCCAGTTGAATGCTTCATGTTGATGGTGCCCATTGACAGGTAGCTAGTCCCACTTCAGATTTCTCAGTACTTTATGGCTCCATGGTGCATGTATTGCAGACATGAATACAATGGGCATATTATTATTCTTGTGGCGTTGTGTTTAAGAAGATTAGTTGTTTGATTTTGCACCACTTTCTCAGTGTGGAGATGTCTCCATCACTTCTCTCAAAGAAACACCTTAATTTGCAGTTACTCAATTTACTCAAGAGGGTTGAGGCGCAGGAGAAAAATAACTCTTTAAAGCGTTCGCATAAAGTACATTTTTTGGAGCTGCTATTCCCTAAATGTGATTCTTTAATGCTCCACATGAAACGTTATATTCGCATTAAACAGGAAAGGGTTCGCTCTTGCTGCATAAAAAATAAGGAGATAATCACTTCTGAATGTCATGGCGCATGATAGAAGATATTTGGCACACCGGAATTCATGCCCCCCACGGCCCAGTATAGAGACCCACTGGCTGTATACATCTTCCTCCAGCCCTTACCGTCCTTGAGCTTAAGGGGAGAACATATTAGGTTAATGCCAGTGACAGCTTCATCTTGTGCCTTGTGCATTGAGCTCAGGATTCATGGGCGATGTCAACCCCCGTCTGCAACGTGTATGATTAATCTCTCAATATCGACAATGCCAGACTACATCATTTCTCATCATCATCTCTGTATATAGAGTTCCCAGAGGAGTCCTTATCACTGGCAGTGTCTCAATGACAACTCTCCTATGTGCTTTCCCCCCAAATGGACACTGGTTGATCTACATCCTCAGACACCATATTTTGATGTACTGTTGATACAGAAATAGTCCCTCCCACCCAAAACACAAGCTCCATCCTGGCTTCAAGCGGTGCCTCGAACCTCTCTGACAGGTACGGACCCCGGCATGTAGTTGGGGCCCCACCGTATCTCGACCTGCAGGAGGTGAAGCAGTCTGTTTGGTTTCCCCGTACCTCAGCCGTCAGGGTTGTAGTTGTGGATGTATTATTGATGCGTGCGGGGGCCTTGTAAATAGAGCAGCTCTCTGTTCCTCACTGCACTGGCCGCTCAGCTCGAGTGTTGGAGCAGGGGGGCAAAGGCGGGGCCACCCCAACAAAACGTGTCCTATGGTCGGTGCCAAAAAAGAGGAGGAGAAAGAGGAGGAGGGGAGCAGGGAGGTGGGGGGGTTGAGGGGGGCCGATAAAAAAAAGAATTAAGGTTTTCTTATATATATATATCTCCGGTCAATATGTGTGTGTTTGTGTGGGACGTGGGGATACTTTCTGCAAGAAAGAGAATACTGGGATTGCAACAAGGTAGATAGGTGTTTACACTGCAACGTTTTGTGTTACTTCCCTCCTCCCAACCAAGAACTTGACCTTTTGCGCCTTTGAGAGTCGTAGCAGCTCCTGAATTGTGGATGACGTTGGGGTCACAAGAGGGCTCTGTTGCTTTGAAGTCCTTTTCATGAAGTGGGGGGGAAGTTGTGTAGCGACCGGACACTAAATGGAAAGTTGGGATGAGAAGATAAAGGAAGTTGGAGTGAAAGCATGATTGAACGAATTGAGAGAAGCAGAGCCAGGAAAACAGAAGTAGTTCATCAGACCGATTAAGTCAGTCAGAGAGAGAAAGTGAAGGAGGGGGAGAACAGAGAACGAGAGAGATTACACAAGAGTCAATGGGAGGTTGTTTGAATTCTAAACGCTGGGTGGATATGACCTTTCGAGGACCGCGCGCGCGGAGACTTTTTTGGGTGCACAGCCAGAGCTCTTGGTAAGTGCTGAGAATGTTGAGAGGGACATGTGTCTGTTACCGGGGCACTCACAGCGTTTTACACACCGTGACATTTCGGAAGTGACATGCAGAAGCAACCTCTTCAGTGTTTAATGGCCTCACACACTTCCATTACAGACCCACGCACGCACACGCACCAACACAGGCGCATTGACCATCAGGTCACCCTTGGCTTTAAACCTCTTATTGTCCTGGGTCATAATGGTTTCAAAACATACAAACCGTAGAAAATGATACAAAACACTAGTCTATATAGAAGACCAAGTACATGGTCTACTATATAGCATCCTAAAATGAACAATTGACATTTGGGAAATTTCTAGAAGCATGTAACAAGTTGCGTCTATTCTTTATTACCTCAGTCAATATGACTCAAGAAAATACTGATATTGGCTCTACCAGTCCCTGTGTGGTCCAAATTCATGTCATCAACTGTGTGCACCTCCACACCACAGAATTTACATAGTTTTTCATGCATTTGGCCCCTGGCGTTTTGGTGCCCTTCAACTTTTACTCCCGTAATTAACTTAATAGATTATAAGTGGAGCTCTTCGACATCTCCTGTCAAACAAGCAGAATGAAAATTATGCGATTGTGGGATTTACTGAGACACCAAGTGAAATCTTTCTGGCAGTGATTTTTTTCATTGAACAGCTCCTTTCTTAGTACTTAGCTTTATTTCTTACAACTTTTTCTTCCTCTTTTAAATCACATCAAGAAAAAAACACTTTTTTCCCATTCTCTTTTGTTTCCCCTGTCACCCTTTATTCCTTCCACATCTATGTAATTAAAATGTCCCTCTCTTTATCTACCCTTCTTAAAAACAATGAATGCAGATGGCATGTCTATGTAATCAGTGTACATGCATGTGAAATCTAAATTCGATTTTCAGTTCAAACTTTAAACTCACGTTAGCTAGTATGCTAATCCTCATTATGTGTCATGCTACCTCATTGAAACAGAAAGCTTCAGGAAATACCTTCATGAACCCTGTTCAAATAAAATGAGCTATTTGACATCACTGCAGGGTTGGCCTTGGGCCTTGTCGACTTATCAAATAAAATAAAATAAAAATGTATTTGTATAGCCCTTTTTACACGCAAGCATGTCACAGAGGGCTTCACATACGCCCATAGAGCTGCCCCTCAACCAACCTAAACCCTCAAGACTCATTTATTTTTCTTTTAAACATGGCTGAGACCATAGAAACACATTACAGACCCCCAATTCCATCTAGTTTAGCTTCACTTAGCCTCAACTGCATAGGCATCTGTGTGGAACCCCGATAAAGTAGACATGGGTTCTGCTCCAAACGTTTACAGTTTTATGTTTGTGATATGACAAGCTGCATCTTGGAGGGACCCTGTTTTGCCCTTAAGGAAGCTAGTCCCAGTCCACATTGATAGCCCAGATGGTCATTTAAAACCATTTGAGCTTTGTCAATTTAGAACGCATCTAGGTAAGAATACGGCTATTAAATATACAAACACACACACAAACACAAGGACACCCACAAAGAAACGTACCACACAAATGCACATGTAAACCCCTGAACTCAACCAACTTTTCATCCCTCCAGTTGCCTTATTTACTGGGTTAGTGATGCCACGTTTCCACTGCAAGTCCCCAGAACTTGTAGTCCATGCAACTAGTTTTACAGGAACAAACGGAAAAAGTGTTATACATATGAGAATACCAACAGGACTAACATTCAGGCAGGGCCTGACATGGAAAGCAAACATTTACACAACTTTAGCTTGGTAATTACTGACAAGACAAGTGTGTAGGGAGCCAGGAATCAGGGGAGAGAGGGAGAGAAGGAGAGAGACAAGACACACCACAGACACAGGTTTCTAGTTCCGGGGGAAAGTCTCTCGCTGCAGTGGAAACACAGCTTTGCTCACCCTCTACAATCCCTTCCAGTCTATCTCTGTAGCTTGTGTGTGTGTGTGTGTGTGTGTGTGTGTGTGAGTGTGTGAGTGTGTGGGTGTGTGTGTGTGTGTGTGTGTGTGTGTGTGTGTGTGTGTGTGTGTGTGTGTGTGAGTGAGTGTGTGTGAGTGTGTGTGTGTGAGTTGTGTGTGTGTGAGTATGTGTGTGTGAGTGAGTGAAAAGGAAAGAGAGAGAGATCAAAAGAGATGAGTAATGGCAGCACTATTGCAAAAGTCGCGTTGGTGGTGTCCTCATACACACAAGATTGCTTGCGAATGTGTGTTTGTGTGTTTGTGTGTGAGAGAGTAATAGTGTGGATACAGTTGATCTATGTGTGTAGGCTTTAGGCTCCTGGCAGGTGGTGATGTGAATGTGTGTGTTTGTCTGGGCGTGTGTATGTGCCTGTGGTCTCTAGGGTACATAAGAGCCTTCATGTCCCCAGAATGAAAGCCTAAAAGGTACTGTAACCTCCCCTGCTCTCTCCTCCCTCTAACCTTGCCTCCCCCGCCTCCATCCCTCAGCCTCTTCTGACTCCCTCCACCCCACCCCCGCCCACCCCCCCTCCCCTTGTCTCTGTGATTGATCTCAGCTGCCGTGCTCTCAGCACAGTGCCTGCGAGGAGCCGCTGGAAGGAAGGAGTGGGGGCGGTGACAGGCGGCCCCCACACTAGAACAGGACGTTTGCACTTCGAAGAACTCTGAGCACAAAACTTGGCTGGTGTGTGTTTGCGTGTGACATAGGGACAGATATATCAGGACCGGAAGAGAGAAAAACATACTTTTTTTTCTTCTCCTAAGTCCTTGTCTGTACGGATTGGGTATCTTATCGAAACTCGCAACTGGCCACACTGACCGATAAGCATCTTGTGCTGAACGTGCAAGAATGAAGACCTACTCACACATGTCCTCGGACAAGTCCACCACTTAACAAGTCCGTCTGGCACTCTGGGAAAGACACAGGAAGCTTGGTGACAAAGCGCTGACAGGGCAAGAAAGTCTCTCTCACACTCTTCCTCCCTCTCTGCCCCTCCCCCCCCCCTTCCTCCCTCGATAAACCCTTAGATATTTCCTCACCCCCCCCAGCAGTAAGGGGACCAGACATTTGACTGTCCCCTCGGGCTCTCTGGGCGCCATCAGGAGATCTGGTTTCTGGGGAGAGAGGAGGAGGAAAGAGCGGGAGGAGGAGGGGAGGAGGACGAGAGCTGTAGGGGAGCAGGACGAGGAGACACTGTGGGGCGATCAAGAGAGGAGTGCATCAAGTGAAAGAGGAGAGCCTATCAGGAAGCCCTTCCAAGAAACGAGGGACCAGGGATCGAGATTGAGTTAGACGAGAGAGCGAGAGAGAGAGAGAGTAGGGAGTAGGGAGGAGAGAGGAGAAGAGACGGGGCAGGATAAGATAAATGAGGACAGAAAGAGAGAGAGACTGAGAGAGAGGGGCAGGGGAATGGGGAATGGGGAATAAAATGGCTTGTGTGTGTGGGCGTGGGTCTTTTCACTCATCCTCAAATCTCCATCACTCTAGAAAATGATGGGGGACTTGACAGGCTGATGGTTAGGTTAGGAGAGGAGGGGAGAGTGGGAGAGCAGAGGTGAGCAGAGTTTGAGATGCAGCATGTGTTACCAGCTCTCAGAAATCACTCAAGCTTTGAACACAGCCTCTGCCCCAGTCTCATACATTTATGAAGTAGACTGTGTGTGTGTGTGTGTGTGTGTGTGTGTGTGTGTTTCAGAGAGAGAGATGAGGGTTAGAACAAGTGGCACTTGATATAATGAGTCACATGCTCAAAACCCCCAGTTATGTATGACCTAGACTGCTACACCAGCCAGGTCTGTTCTTCCTCCCTCCATCTCGCCATCTATCTGGCTCTTTTCCTCTTTTCAACCCTGCGGCCTACGCCATCCTCTCATCTCATCCTCACCTACCCCCTTCTCTCTCTCCCCCGCCTCTCTCTCTCCTCCCTCTGTATCTCTTCTTTTCACGGCGAGACCTTCAGTTGTTTCCCTTTGAGAGGAGAGCTGGGCTGCACAGATTGTCTGTCATCAGCTGCTCTATTGCCTTTCCAAAAAGATGTCACTTAGCATTACATCCAATCGCTTTCTTCAAGGACCATAACATAGTGTCGTTGTTTTACCAGCCTCAGGTTCACATACTAAACCTTACTCTAACAAACCTGTGGCACTTTAGCTTAGCATATGTTAGCATAATCCATTAAAGCAAATGTATCTTTTCACAAATTCAACTCATAGAGATGGGTCGGCTCATTCTCGGGCTCGACGGCTTGTAGCATAGTGTGACCAAATGTGAGGTTGGCTTTAATGACATTCACCCCCTGTGACCACAATTACCTCATGACCCAAGATATTCCAACAAACCTTCCCCTATTTTTCAAAACACAACAACACACAAACACACAAATGATCGTTCTTGAAGCGTGACAAGATTTTTTCTTGCCTGCAAGACATCCATCCAAACTGGCAATTAGTCGGCGGCTCGAGTACACCTAGAGAATGGGTTAGAAATGATAAATAATGGGCCCAAATTAGGCTATTTGTTATTGTAGGGTCATGGGAGGCCAGTGTGTGTGTGTGTGTGTGTGTGTGTGTGTGTGTGTGTGTGTGTGTGTGTGTGTGTGCATGCTTTGGAGTATACATGCCCAGGCTGTGAATAATGTCAATAAAATAAGAAGTAGAGAATGGAGAGGGTGGCAGATGTGGACAAGAGAGAAGATGAAGAAGTAATGAAGGGAAAAGTGGCTGGGTTGTGGGGAGGAAGGAGGGGAACAATTAAAATGTATTTTCTCTTATTGATTGCCCATATCCCAGACGGACCAAGGGTGACAAAAACACACAAGGAATAGGACTAGGAGTGTGTTTTCCTAATATGGTACTGAAAGGTATTGAGCTGTACTATGCATTTACAAATGTGACTATCAATTGCAGTACAGCCTTGGTAGCAGGAGTAGAACATCCTCACACACACAAACAAACACACACACAAACAGACATCTGCCACCTGCCACACATAGCCTCACACTCAAAACGTCCTCGTAACAAACACCCATAACATCTTCCATATCACAGCTGTGGGTTGCACTTCATTATTTTACCGCATGCCCATGAATCCATGAAAGTTTGTCTAGCTCAACTCATTAAATCACTGCTAAGCTTTCAGACGGACCAGCCCTGTCAGGCACTGCAACATGGCTACATCCCCATTTTCTGCTGCCCTGTGTTTTGGCCAAACAATCTTGGTAACACAGCTTTATTTTGCACCCCTATTTGGCAAGTATGCTAAAATCGAAGTCTTGTTCTGCCCTTGTGAGCGGAAGAAATATGTTTTGTTGTGGTGTCAAGGTGGGTTCCTAGTCCCATTGTAGCATTGAGAGTGTGTACGTTTGTTTATTGACCCAGTTGACTAAGTGAAAAGAAAGGTAGATGACCTTCCTGTCCCTTTCATCCATCCTGCCTCCCCTCCATCCTCTGTGCTCTACAGACCCCAGAAAGAGAGAGAGAGTTCAGTTCAGCAATGAAATATTCATCGTCGTCTTATCCAAGCTTTTCACACCTTTGGACTTGGCTAACTCCTTCTGACTCTTACTTGCCGAGTATGCATCTTCGGACCACTCTCAATTGCTCTGTCACTCTGGCCATTCTATTCTGTCTCCATCACACGTGCAGTCACACATAGCAAAGATGCTCGGGCATATACGGCCCGTTCGAATGTATCTATTTGAACTTTTCTTACTTATCTTGCATTCTTAAAACGCTTCCAGAGAAAACATGGAGTTTTGACATCAAGATGTCATAGTCAGGCCCTCTAAGATTTGTGTAACACCAAAGTTGTCGGATGACACAGTCTCTTCAAAGGGGAAAATATGACAACTTCGTATTTCGCAGCTTAAGGCGGCAAAGTTGATAACTAAGTCTTTGAGAGATTTTTGGCTTTGGTATATGTTATCTGAGGCTTTAGTCTCTCTCTCACGCACACATATGCACAAACACACACACACACGCATACACACACACATACACACATTACAATCTCTGACTCTAGCCATCCAGCTGATCTTTGTTGAATCTATAGGCTGAGTAATCTTCCTGAATTTGCCTGCTGAAGACAAATGAAAGAGAAAGGGAGATGTAGAGAGAGATCAACCGAAGTGAGACTGCAAGTGAGACTTTACCGTATTTTTCTGAAATAAAGCCGAGGCCTTGAGGAATGATTTACTGTGTCGTCTCAGTTACACTATCAGGGCTTGGAAATACAGTGACTTGCTAAAGTAGGCAAATGGCTAATAGAACATTACATATCATAATCATTTCAGTAAATCAAACAGCTGCAAGACCCAGTGAAATGTTATATACGGCTAGCAAACTAATGTTAGCTAGCATCGATAACGACATTGGCTAATTCAACTTCGGTAGTGTAACCAAGCTTTTTGTAGGCTCTTTATAGATATCATTTGATATGGTCTTGTGGACAATAAGACACGGTCGCGGTCTCTTTTCTAGTGATGTGTCGTTCGTGAACGATTCGTTCATTTTGAACGAATCATTAGTATGACTCGGAAGTAACGAGTAGTCTCAGAGAGTGATTCGTTCATTTTCTCGTGGCCGCAATTTTTTTTAAATAACAAAACCTGTAATTATCACTTGTGAATGGATATCATTCACGTCTTACTAAACCTAGTCACACGAAAGTGAATGAGGTAAACTATTTTCTGTTTCCTCTTCTGAGCCTATGCAGGTCACGTGAAAAATTATCCAAAGACTCGTACCCGGCAGATGAACTAATTATTGATCTGAAGACTCGGTTGGCAGAAGAACGAAACATTGATCCGAAGACACGGTTGGGAGGTGAACGATTTGTTCATCTGCCGGGTACGAGTCTTTGGATCATTGTTCACCCTGATTGTGAATGTTGTCTAGTTAGATGGCTATCCAAGCTGTCCAAGGTGAAAGAGCCCCTGGGTAAAAACAGTCGGCCTATATTCCAGTGCGGCCTAGACTCTGATTTACAATCACAAAGTTCCCATTCTGGTGGGATGCGGCTTATAGAAAATGCGGCCTATTTTCCGTAAAATACGGTATATAGTGTTTTGGACTGCAGACATCACGTCAGTAAAAAATTATTTGAGAAAATGTTTAAGCTACATCCAACACAATGCGGAATGGGATTACAAGCTACTACTTTAGGACATACTGACCCTTCTAGGCCTCTCTAGATCTGTGGGCCTGGGGTAGAGGTTGAGGGGGGTTACACCCTTGCAAAGCAAACTAATAGCATCAGGTTTAAGCGCTGACATATGGCAGATTCCATGACCTCTCCTTTGAGTGTCTCTAATGCATTCCCCCATGGCCCAGGGCTAGGCTAGTCTCCTGCTGCCAGCCTGCCTGTCTGTCTGCTTTCCTTCCTTCATTCCTATCTTCCTTCCTTCCTTCCTGCCTCTCTGTTTTCCTGTCTTCCTGTCTTCCTGCCTACCTGGCAGGAATACTAAAGAGACAGCCTGGGAGGGTCACCTCCACACTAAAGATGTCAACTCAGATACAAATACACATTAAGACACACACACACACATGCACTCACACACACATACATACATACATACATACATACAAACACACACTTTAATAGTAGACCCAGATATCCCCTGGGGGACCTAGCCTTCCGCTCTTGACGATTTCACACGACAAAGGTTAATGGTATCTCTACTCCTGCTCCTGGAGAGATGACCTGCAGAGAGTCAGCGTTGAGGAGGGGAGAGGAAGTCAAATGTCAATATGGCCTTGGAGCTGACACTGTGTCAATGACTGACAGAAGGCTAGGCACGGATTCGAGACAGCAAGGCTGCTCACCTACCACCATGACAAAAAGCTGATTCAAATTTGAATAACATATATATTGAGTGGTGTTTTTTGTTGTTGAACAAAAGTAAGTTGTAGGTGATATTGCAACTTTAGGTATCTTTCAGTACTATTATCAAGCAAGATTGTTTATTAGAATCAGGTCCAGAATTGGATATGTTTAGATACTCACCTCACAAAAAAGTGTAATATGGAAGTCAGACCAAATCATCGTCAATAGTTACTAGTAAAAAAAGTAATTGTAATAACTTTAAATAACAACAACGTTAATCAAATTGAAACACCAATTACTGTAACACTTTGGATTGGATGCGAAAGAAAAGCCTGTAAGACTGTTGGGATATGAATCCCCTTATTGCCTGACTGTCAGTGATTGATATGAAACTGTGTCCATAAACATTACTTAACAGTATTTACAATCCTGTGAAAAAGAATACATCCGACCCTAGGTGATAAACACACACACATACACGCATACACACACCAAACCATAGGCGTGACATCACTAGTTACAGATAAAGCAGTGAAAGGAAATGATAAACGTCGATTTTTGTTGCCCGTCTTAAATGCTTATGTATGACATCTTAGTAGAACATTTAACCCAACTGCCAAAATGGCCATGGCTTCCTCATCCTTGAGTTAGCCCTGCCTTACAGTCTGAAAAATATAGAGAGAGTGTCTTGCACTAATTTAAATGATGCGTTTCCACAGATGGAAATTCATGCCAAAGACTTCTTTCTCGTCCTAGACCAGTTATCTCTTTCAGACATCACTGCCATCTTGTGCTATTCGTGTGGCGCTGATAAACCACTTGTGAAAGCCAATAGCTTTTGGTGAATAACAACCTTGTGGAAACGAATCAATAACAATAAATACTATATGTACTGTGCAGTATATACTTTATACAGAATAAAAACTCTGAAGTGCATCATGTGAATGTCATGTTCAATAATAGAATGGTACGTTCTCTGCCAGAAGCTGAGACACATAGAATTATCCAGTTTCTCATGAACTAAACAAGTAAAGCTGCCAATATCCTGTTATTATCTATCTCCTACTTCCTTGTCGGACACCTTAGGTCAAGTTTTCTTTAGTTCTAGAGTTTGGAGAATGAAGTTTCCCCCTCTGCAGAACACCCACACATTTACGTTTATTTTCGGCCTAAAGATGAGTGACATGAGGGTGGAATAGTGACAGAATTAATCCAAAAGCGACTGGTAGTTTACCACGGCAGAGATAACTACTAAAAACCTGATTACAAAGTTGCACAGAGAGAGATAAAAGGTGGACATGTGAAAGTTGTGCCACATGTGCATGGAACTTCTATAAACATCTTCTAAATATAAAGGCAGGAATATCTGTCTGTCTGCGGCTTGATTATCTTGAGAACTATGTATTGTATGTAGCTGACATTTGCAAGGTGCATCGCATTGGAGTCAAGGATGGGCGTTGTTGAGGATAAAGTTGTTTGAAAGAGTGGTTCGTATGTTAAACATATAAACAGTTTGCTGCCATGTTGAGCTGCGCTAAGAGATGGAGTCATGGTAACTTTCCTTCTGGCAGGATACTCCCCAAGACCCACCCAGTTAGCAAGATCTCAAAAGTATTTTATTCAAGTGAGCAATGCACTAGTAACTACAAAGAAGCAAGTTCCCGCTTTTTGCATACATTTATCTGAATTGAGTTTTTCTTGTCAAAAACAAGCAAATTAGCGCTACTGAGTGAAAAACAAACATCAAATAACTAAAAAATGGGGGGAAGGTGAGCTGAAGTCGGGAAAGTCTGGGCTTCCTATCCTCCCATGATTGATGGTCGCCATTGTTCTCTGGCTTTTATTCATGGCATCGTAATTGCTTTTTGATATTATTACAAATGAGAAATTACTCCATCCCATTACCGGAACTTACGATAAACAAAAGTGGACTTGGTTGAGTGGAATGATAAGCTGAGCTAGGACAGAGAGAGAGAGAGTGCTTTGAGCCCTGCAGCTCGCCCTCTTCACTTCAACTTATCAGGCCCGAGGTACACTGGGAGAGGGACAAAGGCTGGAGCTCATAGAGAGAGAGGAGGGCCCAGAAATGTCCGTTTGCTCGTTAATTACGCTATAGAGAAATGCCGTGAGGTCTGAATCTCTCTTCCATGTCTGTTGTTCCTCTCTCTGAGTGGGTTTTGGTCATGTTCCTTTTATGCCCTTAGACTGGATGATGGCATTGGGTTCTTAAGGTAGACAACAGTTCGGATCGGGTTGGTTTAGATGTGTTTAGATGAATATATTTGTATTTATGAATAGTGTTGAAATGTTTACTAGAAGAGGGGAGCATTGATGAGAAGAATAGGCGAGTTGTTCCCAATCATACTCACATGATGGAACCATTTGTGAGGAATTTCCATTTTTGAAAGAGTGACTTCTACGTTTAAATCTTATGTTACAATCCTACGCAAGCCCCCATGCGATGCCTGTAGGAGCGGTATTTATAAAGCTAAGCTCCTCGTGTCAGCTTCTGCAAGTAATGTCTTGGCACGTCAGTCAGATCTTATTTGCACGGCCCCTTTGGCGCTAACGAGACAAGACCTACTCCCCCATTCCAACTCCTCCGAGCCGGGGCCAATGAAGGAGGGCGATGCTAATCACCCGTCACTTACGCAGCCCTGTCAGTGGCTGATGATGGGGGCGCCTTGGCGACGGGTGACAGATGAGGAAGTGCCGGCTATGTGATGAGGAACAGCTCATCAGTCAGGGTTGGCATAATCATGTGAGAGCACCACAGGGACACGCCGTATTAAAGCAGCCATTCACGTGATCCCTGCAGCGCTGATGACATTCTTCATAGATAACCACGGGCGTGACCCTCTTAAAATGGGACATGATGTATTTTAATAAGACTGGGCTATGGCTGTCAACATGGTCTGTCAGCTCTCATTACCTTTGTTTCGTCGACCGAACATCAAACAATTCGCTGAAACAAACTTCCTTTGAGCTTAGGCTGCGGCTTCCCCTGAAGTTTTAGCCAACATGCTAGCTGGCTACCTTGGGTCACTGCAATGCAGAAGATAACTGCTACCCACTCACTCTATGACCAGGGTGTACTTATGACCCTCTGTCCTGTTTACGTGTCACTCCAAACCTCCCACTGCAGCCCGAGAAGCCTTTCATCACTTCGTTACCCATGAGCCTCAGCTTCCCCCTCAACACAACACCACCGCTCTCTGGGATAAAAATAGATGAGTCACATGCCTGCTACGCCCCTTTGGTGTGCTTCCATGGTAGCTGGAAGGGAAGGGCTTGGCTTGGTAGCAGGAGCTGGAGGAGGAGGAACGAGAATGTTGGATTGAGGTGGGCGGGTATGGCCATTTTAGGTCAGGCTAGCAGAGTTAGCAAGCACACGTCTATGTCGTCAGTTGTTTGTTTGTTGAAGTTGCTTAGTGGTGTCCATTTAATAGCTCAAATGAATAGTTTGCTTTATGTATGCTTAGATACCTCCCAAAAATTTACTTAGCAGCGCTATACTTTAGGAAACATTTGAGTTATTGTTACTCAGGTGAACTTTGAATTCCTGCCCTTGAAGAATCGAAGTGAAGGAGGAGAGAGATCTGAGTCCAACAATCTCTACTCCACGCTTCCCCTCACTTGCCAACAGCGTTAACTTATGCAGCTGACAAGATGTATTTAAATAGGGAGGTTATAGCTTTGGGGGGTTTGAGTTCTTGACAAAGTTTAAAATCCCTCTGCCCCCTCCCCACATGTGGCTTTGGATAAAAGCATCTGCAAAAAACTGCAAAATAAATATACTAATAACAACATTTGGAAGGAAAATATACAGGCCCAGTTTTCCAGAGAAGGATTATTAAGCCTAGTTTGAGACTAAAAACGTTTTCAATGGAGATCTTCATTTAATTGTTATTTTACTTTAGGACTAGGCTTAATCCATTTCTGGGAAACTGGACTCAAATTACAATAGCAGCATCTAAATTTAGTTTGAGTATTTTGCAACACTGATTTGATTGTTCAGTCTTCTCTTGTTATGTTCAAACCTGAATAACAACAAATGTGCCGTTCAAAACAACCACTCTCAGGAGAAGTCCAATTCCCAGTTGAATGTTTCCCCTCCATAGTGACGAGTATGGCTTGCGTGCAGCATCTCTCTCCAGACTCCCTTCACATGTGTGCTTCCCAAATGTAATCCTAGTGTTGCCCATGGACACATCAATAAAGTTTTCTAAATGATACGAGCGAGTCACATGAAGCAGAAAAGCTCACAATTAGCAGAGAGTGCCTGGGAGTATACAGTGCATACAGTGACAGTATTTACAACGCTTCAATTTTTCCACATGTTGTTATGTTATAGCTGAATCCTCATAATTCTTCACACAATACCCCCGAGCCCCATGACAAAGTGAAAAAGTTTGTTTAAAATGTTTGCAAATCTATTAAAGATCCTGTAAAGTGGATTTGAAAATGAGTTTTAAGTTCATCACAGTTGTTAACTATCCATCCAAATTCGAATGGAAAAAAAACACAGACAAGTATGTTAAATTAGGCTTTGAAATCGTGAGAAAATCATCAGTTTTCTCTGCTTGAGACTGGGGGGGTGTGTCACCTGAAGGAGCTGAATCTCCGCCCCCTCGAATTTATTGAATTTAGCAACAACAGCAAAAGTAGCTTAATTAATTGCAGATATCAGAACAGACCTACCTGCAGTCTCTGAGTGTTTTATGTATTAATTACTTTGTCTTTGCATCTTACCAGCTGAGTAACAGAATGCAACCGTCTGTGATCTGACGTAGATCGGTCGCTGTGACGTAGATCGGTCCGGTTTTGGCTGAAAACGGAAAAGAAACTGTTCAACGGTTCAACTCCACATTTCAGTGCGACAAAGTTTTCACGCTTTGCACATGCTTTCAGGAACTCATTTCACATGCATATAATGTATATAGTGAGAAGCGAATCATGGAATTTGCTTTACAGGATCTTTAAAGATAAACAAAACAAAAAACACATGTACATACGCATTCTCAGCCTTTGCCATGACACTCAAAATGTAGCTCAGGTGCATCCTGTTTCCACTGACCATCCTTGAGATGTTTAACAAAATGTGGGAAAAGTGAAGCGCTGTTTAATACTTTCAGGATGCACTGTACATTTCCTCTGGGGCTTTGGGATGCGTGCTGGAAGCAAATGGGGATATGTTGCATGTCAATTATACTGTCCAAGGAAGTGCACATGTGTGTACATAGGCATATGTGTGTGTGTGTGTGTCTACATGTTTGTGTGGGCTGTTTTGTATTCCATGGACATCGAGCCCATTCCAGAATCCTATATATGCACACAAAGGGAATACCAATAGAATTTACAGCTATCCTAGTATACAAACCAACGTTTATTCATTCTCTTAGTGTATCTCACAAGGTCATGTCTAATCTAAGGAAAAGAGCGGGAAAATCCAGCCTCTAAATATTCTGTTTCAGAGGAATCGTGATCCGTTAAGGGCAAAGAAGTCACTTTACCGAGAGTCATTTGTCTTAAGCCTCGTAGCTGAATGAGCAGGGCTTAAGTGCATGGTTTCTTAGGGCTCCCAATGTGTGAGTGTGTGTGTGTACCTGAGTGTTCACAGAGTGGTACTTTACATATGTGTGTACGCCTACGTGTAAGCCTGGATGTTCAAGACAGCATAACAATACGTTGGCCAGTTCAACAACAAGCCTTTCCCTCCCTGGCCTTCACAGAGCAGACTAAAGGTGAAAATAGGAAAGAAGTCCAGAGATATGGGGGTTGTGCATCATGTCTTACACTCTGTATGTGTAAGAAGCCATCAGGGGTGTGTGACCAGGAGGTTGTTTCGCTATCGATTGCATTGTCCTTTTAGCATCCTCCCTTCAGCCCTCCCTAATTCCCTCCATCCTCTCTTAACACTGTGTGGACTGGTGTATGGATCTCATACACCCCCATACCCACACACACACACACACACACAAACACATGCATGCATAGACACACAGACTGTAAACACACAAGCAGAGACAGACAGACACACTTACAGTAGACACAGACACACACACATCAGCATGAAACGCACGTTCAATACACACACACACACACACAGAGCCTCCCTCCTGGTAGGGCCATTTGTTGCAAACAGAATGTCCCTTGTATGCCCTAATCACTGTGTCTTTGTCTCCTAGACTTTCAGTCAATCACTATATCACTGGACCCCTCATCAGACACTATTGTCCAATAGGTTCAGAGAGCTCGGCCCTCTCCGTATTTATCGTCCAATCACCTGAGACAATTACCCTTGTGACCTCAAGCTGTTTTTCCATAAATCAGTTCACGCACAACAGGTCAATACTGACTACTAGCCAGACTCCCCGGTCCCATTTGATTGCTGTGAGACTGGATTTGAGATAATACATCACAAATCACAATCATGGAAATGTAATTAAATTCTATAGGTATTATACAGCGTCTCTACCTCAAGTCTGAATGTGGAGCTGTCCATGGTGCTGACTGGAGTGTTGAGCGTGGTGAGCGTGATTGGAAGCGTGAGAGAGGGTGAGAAGGTGCAAGTGAACCTATGTTGTTTTTCAAGGGAGACTTCGAGAAAGGGATCGTGAAGGTGGAGAGTGGTGACAGAGGTGAGTGCCACTGAGCGAGTGCTGAAGAGAGGGAGAGAGGGAGAAAGGGAGAGAGAGAGAGAGAGAGAGAGAGAGAGAGAGAAGAGAATGGGGTGGAGGGGGAGGGGGGGGGGCATTCCAATACAGCCCGAGAGGATGTGACCTCTGTGGAGAGCAGGGCAGCACCAGGGGGATATAACAGATGGATTAATAGCTGGCGTCTCACCCCTGTTTAGTGAGGTGCTAGCACATGTGTCCCATTTGTCAGCATTAGGAGTTGGAGGGCGGGGAGGGAGACAGGGGTGGATGAAGAGTACGCAAAAAAAGATAGGTGCCTATTCTACAGAGTGTGTGACCTTACCTTTTTTCCGCACTCTCACCCAGACAGGATATGAGATCGTTATCGTACCGGGTGTTCAAAGGTGTTCAATGTACCCGGGGTCTATTCTGTCAGTGACTCTCATGTTTATGCTGGCATCAGCCTGGTCAATGGTGCCGGATGAAACAAGTGTTGGTGTTTGCCTGGGAGTTTGACGGGCCGCTTGCATGGCGGCGTGCGTGTGTTCACGCTGCCTCCAGGTGTTGCACACGCAGTCTCACCTGCTGTTGTTGACTGTGGGAGAGCGGTCCCTGCCGAGCAGGCCCTGCTGTTATGGAGGGGTGGAACAGCAAGGACTCAGCACGATACAGCAGAGAGTGCTCATTGGACGGGTGGGCATGTGTGTGGTGTGTGCGTGTTTGTGAGTGTGTTTGAATATGCCCCAAGGTGTGTCATTAGAACCATTGTTAGTTGCATGTGGGTGTCGTAATGATGGCGCTACAACAGTTATTATTATTCAGTAATAAAAATCACAGTTTTATATCAGCAAAATGGCAAGTCCAAGTGCAAAAACAATACCATTTTGTACCCTGAGGATAACTATCTACACAATAAAAGAGTTGATACACTGCTTACTTATTTTCAATCCAATAAAAACACAATTTCCATTTCAAAAAGCATACTGCTGTGACTTCATATGCATAGTTTACTCCCAACACAACATTCTCTGTGAACATGTTTTACTGTGTGTGTGCGTGTGTGTGTGCGTGTGTGTGTGTCATGCCAGTCGACTCAAGCCTTGAGCAAGCAGCCTTGCCTTGTGAGGGAAGCACACACAGGCAGAGTTGTATTGACATGTCCCCTAGCCTGTGCGCTGAGCACTGAGCTGGCTCTGCTATCAGCAGCCCTGAGAAGGAAACCCCAAAACAATTTTCTTTTACACAAACACATGACAAATATTTGTTTTAAATTAAAAAATGTGGCCTACATTGAGCTTGTATACGTTTAGTGATTGTCATCGTATTCATCAATCGAAGGGTTTGAAGGGGTCATGTCAGGGATTCAAAGTATTTGCGTCTTATGTCAGGTTTTCTGTATGATACCGTACTGTAGCCACAAATGAGGAGATTGTATCCGGCAACGATAGGTAAGAAAACCTTTTAGGAAAGAAAACCATGTAGGCCTTTACAGCAACCTTTAGTGTACACAGTCTTAAACTCATTGAAAATACAATGATTGAAAGGAAAGAAATAAAATGAACAATGCCAACAAAATCGGAAAGTTTTTTCCTGGAACCTATAATTGACTTTCATCACAGGTTACTCGCCTTTAAAATGAATGTTGCATCTTGATCATTACAGTATATTTTT